>PVIW01004558.1:0-129230 GCA_004026585.1 Noctilio leporinus | reverse complement strand
CCACTGTGGAAAACAGTATGGGGTTTCCTTAAAAAACTAAAAATGGAACTGCCTTTTGATCCAGCAATTCCACTACTTGGACTATACCCAAAGAATCCTGAAACACCAATTCATAAGAACCTATGTACACCTATGTTCATAGTGGCACTATTTACAATAGCCAAGTGCTGGAAACAGCCTAAGTGCCCATCAGTGGAGGATTGGATCAAAAAACTTTGGTCCATTTACACAATGGAATTCTATATAGCAGAAAGAGAGAAGGAACTTGTACCCTTTGCAACAACATGGATGGAACTGGAGAGCATTATGCTTAGTGAAATAAGCCAGTCAGTGAAGGACAAATATCATATGATCTCACCCATTACGGGACAATAATGAGCAAAACTAACAACAAGCAAAACAGAACCAAATATATGAATACAATGAATAGGTCTTCAGTGGTCAGGAGGAAAGGGGTTGGGGGGAGGGGGGATGCAGAGGCAAGAAAGGGGAGCAGCTTAGACAAGAACCTAGTATAAAGGAACCATGGACATGGACAACAGGTGGGATTGACTTTGGGGGGGAATGGGTGGGTGGGGAGTGGGACAGAGGGGAGCAAAAAGGGGATAGATGTAATACAACAACAATAAAATTTTTTTAAATGAATAAATAAATAAATAATAAAAGAAATAAAGAAAAAACCATATCAAACCAAGTGTGAAGGGAAGGAAACTGGAGTTCAAATCAGTAATTTGGAACAGAAGGAAGAAATAAACAATTAACCAGTACAGAAAGAGGAAACAAGAATTTTTTATATGAGGAAAGGAGTAGGAACCTCTGGGATTGCCTTAAATGAGCCAATAGCAGAAGCGTAGGAGTGCCAGAAGGAGAAGAGGATGAGCAAGAAATTGGAAACGTGAAAAAATAATGAGGGAAAACTTTCTTAATTTGGCAAAGAAAACAGACATACAGGTCCAGAAAGAATCTTAAGAGTAGCCAGAGAAAAGAAGAGAGTTGCCTGAAAAGAGGTTCTTGTAAGACAATGAGCTGATTTCTCAAAAGGAACTTCGCAGGCAAGAAGAGACTGGCAAGAAGTATTTGATGTGATGAAAAGCAAGAACCTACAATCAAGATGACTCTATCCAGCAAAGCTATCATTTAGAATGGAAGGGAAGATAAAGTGCTTCCCAGACAAGGTAAAGCTAACAGAGTTCATCATCACCAAGACATGATCATATGAAATGTTAAAGGGACTTACTTAAGAAAAAGATCACCTGACTGGTGGCTCAGTGGATTGAATACCAGCCTGTGAACCCAAGGGTCACCAGCATGATTCCCAGTCAGGGCACACGTCCTGGTTGCAAGCCAGGTCTCCAGCCAGGTCCCCAGCCAGGTCCCCAGCTGGAGGCATGGGAAAGGCAACCATACATTGATTTTCTTTCCCTTTCTTCTTCCCTCCCATCCCCTTTTTCTACAAATAATTAATAAAATCTTTAAAAAAGAAAGAAAGAGAAAATTAAAATTATGAACATTAAAAAGACAACAAAATCACAATTATCAACCATAAAGTCTAAAAAATAGAAACAAAAACTAAGCAGACAACCAGAGAGGGAACAGAATCAAAGATATGGGGAACATTTGAAGTGGTGTCAGCTGGGAGGAGAGAAGGAAAGGAGGGGGAAAAGGCACAGGGATTAAGAAGCATAGTTGGTGGATGCAGAATAGAAAGGAAAATGTTAAGAATAGCATAGGAAGGTTTTGGAAGAGGATGGGGCCAAAAAAGAATAGCATAGGAAAGGGTAAAGCCAAAGAACTTACATGCATGACCCATGGGCATCAACTAAGGGGCATTGGATAATTGGAGGGAAGGGGGTGCTGAGTGGAGGGGTGCAAAATAAAAAATAAAAAAAAATTGGGACAAATGTAACAGTGTAATCAATAAAAAATAAAAATGAAAAACAGCCCTGGCCAGTGTGGCTCAGAGGATTGGCACCAGCCTGTGAATCCAAAGGTTGCTGGTTCGATTCCCAGTCAGGGTAGGTAACCAAGTTGCAAGCTAGGTCTCCATCCAGGTCTCCCACTGGGGGCAGGTGAAAGACAACCATACATTGGTGCTTCTCTCCCTTCCTTCCTCCCTCCCTGTCCTTCTTTCAGGGAATAATGAATAAAATCTTAAAAATAAAATAAAATAATAAAAAACAAAAATTAAAAAAAAAAGAAATTGTGAAAAACATTAAAAGGTCCCATGTATGTATCATGCAGTTTCTCCCGATGGTAACATCTTACATATCTATAGTAACACTAACAAAACCAAAATTAATGTTGTTACAATACAATTAAGTTGATTAAACTTACTGGGATTTTATCTGTTTACTTTTTCTTGTATCTTTAATGTCTTTAAGTTACAAAACCAATTTGTTCATCTAATGATGAATAAACAAGAACTGGTATATCTGTACAGTGGAATATTATTTGGCAATAAAAAGAAATAAAGTACTGATCTACCTGCTACAACATGTATGAAGCTTGAAAACATTATGCAAAGTGAAAAAAGCCAGGCACAAAAGGTTATATATTATAAAATCCCATTTATATGGAACAACTAGAATTGCTAAATCCTAGGGATAGAAAAGTGGTTACCAGAGGCAAGGAGGAGAATGGATAGCATGTTCCCATGGGAATGGGAATCCTACCCATAAGGTTTATCAGTTTCCTTGTGTCATGATGAAAACAGCTTGGATTTAGACCCAGGTGATTCCACAATATTATGACTGCACTAAATCCCAGAGAATTATTCACTTTAAAGTAGTTAATTTATGTGAATTTCACATAAATAGAAAAAATTAAGCAATTTGCTTGTTACAGGAAAATCCAACCATAAAAGTGTAAGCAAAAAGTTTTAATTTCTTCTCGCAGCTGCTCTTCTCAGTATATACAACACACTCCACATATATGTCTTTCACTAACTGTTTAATATGTAACTGTTCACACTTTTTAAAGTTTTAGAGCATGCAAGGAGACACATAGATTTCTTCCTCTCCTAAATGTTTGCTGAACACTTTGTCCATCTAGGCAATGTTGCATAAAACAGACGAATGGAATTAATTTTCTAGTAGGAAGAGATTGGTAATAAACATGGGACTGAATAAGTATTTCAGATTGTGAAAAGTAAAAGTGGGTAAGAGGACAGAGAGTGATGTGGGTTGGTGGAGGGCCAGGGTGACTAGGAGAGACCTCTGAGATGAGGACACAATATCTGAGCTGAATGATAACAAGGAGCTGGAGAGGTGATGAGTCAGAGAAAGTACATACCAGGGATAGGAAAAAGCTAGATATTTTTAAAGAAATTACATTGTACCAGATATACTGATTCACTATATAGTCTACACATACTACATAGCTTGCTTTTTTCCTACATTACCATATATTAAAAATGTACTTTCATGTTGGTACCTAGTCTGTTTTACTTTTTGATAGCTGCATATTATTCCACAAAGTTGACATAATATTGCATGTTGATGAACATTTAGGTTGTTTCCAGTTTGGAGCTATTGCTCAAATGCTGGAAAGAATGGCTTTTCACACTTGTGCTTATATTTCTGTAGAAAACATTTTCAAGAACAAGACAGGTACACCAGTGCCCATTTGCATTATTACTCACTAAAACCCTTAGACAGCTGTGAAGTTTCCTATCAGCTTCATGGTTGAAGAGTAAAAGATAAACTCTTACATTAAAGATAAACAAACAACAAAAAATACGAAGTATTGTGTAATTGACTAAAAGGGGCAAACACTGAGGCCCTGATTTAGGTTAATGCAGAATAACTAAGGGAGGGTAGGAAAGCAGCAGAGAACAAAAGCCAGAGACTACTAGGAATGCCAGCTGGTGGAATTTGCAATGGAAAATGGACATTATCTGTTGTGAAATGGCTCAGACCTTGAACTGAGCATAGCTTTGTGAAGCACACTGTTGTTAAATTCACCCTGTGTGTGCATCACAAATTGGCATGATGTCCTTGGAAAAACTCTATAAGTTGATAGTCCTGTGTCTCAACGGCCTTAAATGAGCAAACAAACAAACAAAAAACAAAACAGCCTTATCATCCCAAACTCCCTATTGATTCACCCATTCAGTCATTAAATATTTATTAAGGTTACTTCCAATGCCAGATATTCTACTGGGCATTGGGAATATGAAAAAGATGAAAAAAAACCTGACCTCAAGATGAGCAGTCTTAGCTTAACAGTTATTATCATGAAGAGCTTCTCATTCTCTGTCTGGAGAGGTGCCTCAACCCTGTCTGGTCAAGGCTTTTGAAAACCAAGGGAGTGGTTTCTTTCCTGAATATCCATAATTATCATATTCAGAGATATGGAAGTTAATAACATCAACTGCTTTTCTAAGCTGCAGTCTTAGCAGTTTCTGCCTTTGTCTCTAGGAAAAGCACCAGGCACAAAGAAACTCTAATGTAGTTTAATTACTTGTGAAAAATCAACCCATTAGAGCAATCATCCAGGACCCTGGTGACACATGTTGAAGTATGATATTAAGTGACAAAGTGATGGGAGAACAATGTGGTTCACTATTTGAGTCAGTTTGTGCTTGAGTTGACAACTTCTTTGGAATAGGTAAGGAATGCAAATCTTGAGTGGCAAGGCACTTGATTCCACACACATGGTGTAATCTTCTTGTGAATGTAAGATGAAAATGTTTATTTGATTCAATAGCAATGCAGGTCTCCTCTATAAATTTTCTGTAAATCTGAGGTCAACCACTCTTAAGAAAGGTTCAATTGGGTGTCCAGAAAACTATAATAGGCTGTAGCCAGAAGTTTGTATTAATCAGAGGAATACATTGTTGTGGGGGGAAAAATGTCCAAAAGATTTCATGGAGCATGGACCTGGGCCTGATAATAAACTTAAAGCCAGTCTTGATAAATATAATAGAAATCTCTCATTTCTTCACATTTAAAAAAGTTTTTAAAAAATTGATTAGCCCTGGCTGGTAGCAGTGGGTAAGGTGCCAGCCTGCGAACCAAAGGTCACAGGTTCGATTCCCCAGCCAGGGCACATAACAAGGTTGCAAACCAGGTCTCCAGTCAGATCTGTGGCTGGAGTCAGGTGAAGGGCAACCATACATTGATGTTTCTCTCCTTCTCTGCCTTTCTCCCTTCCCCTCTTTCTAGAAATAATGAAATTAAAAAAAAAAAAAACTTTAAAAAAAATTTTTTAAAAAATTGATTTGAGAGAGATGAAGGGAGAAGACATTGATTTGTTGTTCCTATTTATGCATTCATTGGTTTATTCTTGTATGTACCTTGAAGAGGGATCAAACCTGAAACCTTGGTTTATGGGGATGATGCTCTAACCAACTGAGAGCTACTCAACCAGGGGGTTTCTTCCTATTTTGCAGTGCTTAATTTTTCAAGTGTAATGGGTTAAAGAAAAAAAGCATACATTAATTTGCTAGTTTAATATTACACACAATTTCAAGCCACTTTTAATGTAAGACTGGTTTTAAGAGGTAACTGACAGCTTCTTTTTTGACCTGTCTCATTAGGCTGAATAATTTTTTTTAATCTTTAAACTACATGCACTTAAATTAAAATTCTTATCTAGATCTAGTCTCTGGACCTTAACATAAGGTTAAGAAACACCTAGTCGCTGTGTCCATGCCTTCATTCTTTTATTTACTTTTTTGTTTGTCTGTTTGTTTTTTAATTTTATTGTTGTTGTATTACATCCATCCCCTTATTCTTATTAATAGCAAGTTGGGTATACTTTGTCTAGACTCCTTGCAGAAAAATATCAACAATATGTTTTTCTCTGCTTGGCCTCCACATGGGTGAATTACAGGAAAATTTAACAGGTATTCAGAGCCACGTTATTTTCCTACTTCATACAGTTGGTCTCAGCATTTCTCTTTTGCTCTTTTTCTTCACTAGTTTACTGAAACGCAACCTTTAAGTGTGAGATGCAGTCAATCAAGTACTACAAGAATAAATTTGAGCAAATGGACCGTTCAAAAGAAAACCATTTCACCTACTGGTGCATCAAGAAGCTGGACGCATCAAAATAACACCATTAGTTGGGTATGGTTGGATACATCCAATACTCTTTCTACTTTGCAAAGCCCTTGGCCGGAAGGAGGGGATGGAAAAGTTTGGGTGAAGGATTTAAATAACTATTTTAACAGTGAGTCATTCAAAGTTTCCAGTTAATAATACCCTCTGCCGCCGGAGCAGAGGCTGGGCCTGAGCTTTTTACGAGTCACATCACAGCCTAAGTTGCAATGTCTCACGGTTTTACTGCCTCTTCCACCAAACGAATACATAAAATGAAAGACGCTCTGCGTCGGCTTTGAAACATAGAGCAAAATCTGGCTGGGGGAGGAGAGAAGGAAGGTGTTACGAGAAAACAGGTAGGGAGACAGCTCCGCAGAGAAGGCTGCTGAAAAGAGAAGGAAGAATTTTTAGGAGCTGAGAGCTTTTTTCCCACATTAGAACTGCTGTCCATTATGCCGCATCCCGGGCCTAACAGGACGAACGGACCACCCTCGCGGGCTGAAAGGCTCGCAGTCAGCGACGCGGTGGCAAGTAGTGCCAGGACTGCTTCTGTACCTTCCCGCCCCCCACTCTGTGACAGGTGGGGCCGCCCAGAGGCCACTAGACCACCGCCTCCTTGCACTGCCTGCCGGGAGCCCTAGCGACTTCCGTTTGCTCCGGACCCCGAAACTTCAACTCCCGTCGGCCCCGGCGAAACCGCAGCGGGACGCGCGGACGCTGCCGGAACTCGTAGTTCCTTCTTCGCCGCGCTACATAGCTATTAACGGGGACGCAGAGGGCGGAGAACTACCGAGGTGAAGGTACGAGTGGAGGCGAGAGGTCAGCCGGCGCCTGGCGTAGGGTTGGCGCTGAGGCGGTCGGAGGTGACTGGGGTTGGGTGGGAGGAGATCTACTCTCACACACGAGGAGGGTTGAGCCGCCGCCGGGAGCGCAGAGTCGGGACTGAAGCCGCCGCCGCCGCCACGCCAGGGATTGTGTCGCTAGCCCTCGGCCTTTCTGCCTCGCTGCTTCCCGAGGTCAGCGCGGCCTGCTCCTTCTCGGTCGGTCGCCCCCGCCTCCATTTCCCGCCCTCTCTCCATCACACACACGGCCCCCCCGATCATGGATCCGGGCAGTGGCGGCGGCGGCGGCGGCGGCGGCGGCGGCGGCGGCGGGAGCAGCAGCGGCAGCAGTAGCAGCGACTCGGCGCCCGACTGCTGGGACCAGGCGGACATGGAAGCCCCGGGGCCAGGCCCATGCAGCGGCCCCGGCGGCCCCCTGGCTGCGGCGGCGGCAGAGGCCCAGCGTGAACACCTCAGTGCGGCCTTCAGCCGGCAACTCAACGTCAACGCCAAACCCTTCGTGCCCAACGTCCACGCCGCCGAGTTCGTGCCGTCCTTCCTGCGGGGCCCGGCCCAGCCGTCGCCACCCCAGGCCGGCACATCCGCCAACAACCACGGAGCCGGCAGCGGCGCCGGAGGCCCTTCAGGTCGGGATTTGGGGCAGCCCTGAGACGCGGGAGGAAGCCCGGCTCCGAGGGCGGGAGCTGCGGCCGGGCCTGGGCTCAGCTAGGGTGGGTGGGGAGGGATCGGGGTCTGCGGCGCGCCTCGCTGTGCGGGGGACCGCGGGCCCGGCACGTGGGCGCTGACAGCGGCGCCGGCAGTCCTGGGTGGGGCGGCCCGGGACTGGGGAGCCGGCCTGCGTGGGAGGCCGCGACCCAGGGCCGGGCGAGGCGGGAGAAGCGCGCCGGGGACACGGTGGGGCCTAGGGCCCCTCCCCGAGGGCCACAGTCACCCGCCGGAGGTGGGAGCCATATGGAAGCGACGTGCCGGCGGTCGCCGGGCCTAGAAGTGAGGACAGATGGAGCCAGGAGTCCGCCGAGTGGGCGTTGAGAGGTCCGAGGAGTTGGGGAGGACGAAGGCTAGAGTTTTCCCTTCACTCTAGGCCAACGAGGAGCGCGTCTCCTGCTGAAATTTCCTTGATTGAAACTGTAATTACGTGTTAAATATCTGTGGGCACCGAACCGGCCTGAAGGAATCCCAACATGCATTGCAGCCCTGCGATCCGGCCGAAACTGTCGGCTGTCAACACAAAGATCTTTTTCGCCCATGGCACTTTGTAAGCTTGCAAAGTTCAGGAAATATCACAAAGTTATCGTACTTCCTTTAATATGGGTAGGAACCAATGTTTGTGTCCCCTTTTCTTTAAGTGGTACTTGGACTTTTCTTCATCGGTGACAGGTTCAGAATTTTCAGTGTGTCAGAATCGTGTACCTTATTCAGGTTGCTTGGTATAACGCATTCACTTCTCAGTTCATGTGTCAGTAGTTTTCATCAGCTCAGACACTTGAGCATTTTGTTATAACTTCATAGTCATGTGCCGCTCTGACCATAGCTAGTAGACAACCTTTTAATGATTTCAGGTTAAGCTCAGTCTTTAAAAATCTTCCTGTACTTAGGGGCTGCTTCAGTGATAGCTAGCTTTCAGGTATTGATTTTGAAGGAATATCAAATGAGAGAACATAAGAATGTCCCTCTTTATAAAAGGTGCTTCGTTTGGAACTATCAGTAGACTTAAAGGGGAAAAAGGAAAGGGCTGAATGTCTTGCATTTTAGCTGGGGTATGGAACTGGATCACAGCCGTTCCCAGCAATTTGTGAGAGCAGATTGCTGATTTCTCTTTTAAGTTCTATATGTAATGTTTCTTAGAAGAGTGGATACCATAAAAGTGCTCTACTTCAGTTTCTTTAGAAACTTGCTACAGTTTTCTTTCTAGGGGCAAAAAGATGTGGAGGAAATACTTTTGCAAGTATGTACATATGTGAGTGTAGAGTTTGGATCTATTTCTTTTACTTGTGTGAGTGGTTAATTTCCCTTTGAGCAAGGAAGTTTAGCTTTTCTTTTTTTGCTTGGATCAAGCCATTTCGGCTACTTAAGCTAGTCCATTTACCAGCTCCTGAAAGTGCTTGTTTCCAGTGCCTTATTGTGCAGATCCCTTTTATCCAGACATTTTCTTTTCTGGCCCTCCCTCCTTACTCTGGAGCCACCATCACCACCCTGGGTAGACTTATTTCCATTTTGTTTATTAATCAGTCATCGAGAGACAGCTATCTTTAGAGCATTGGTCTGGAGTGGTGGTCACTGTTGAGTGACCAGGCATACCTCTTACCCAGGAGAATGTTTCCTCTTCCTGGTATTTGCTAATTTGCAGTGTTACCCTTAATCCTTTTTTCTGTGACCTACTGGAAATTACAGATATAAAAATGTGTAGGGAAGTGGTTGTAAGAAAAGTCCCTACATTGTGGTCAACTTTTTCTTTTTTATCAGAGACCTGTTTTAGTGTTAACAGACTTTACCAGCTACTTCTACAAAATGTCAGTTAATATTGGTTATCTGTTTGAAAAAGAATGGATTTTTTAAATTGAGGTTGTGAGTTATGTGAGACGTTTTGAATTGCATATTCCAGGCCATTCATGTCCATAAAACACCATTAGAGCAGAAAACTCTGCTTGGAAAAAGCAGGGAGGAAAATGGAAATAGCACTTTGAAACTTACAAAGGAGGAAACATAAAGTTTGCCATTTTTTAATTCAATCTGACTTTTGTTTAAAATATTTTATTATTTTAGAGAGAGGGGAAGGGAGAGAGGAAGAGAGACATCAACGTATGGTTACCTTTCACCAGCTTCCAGCTACGCACCTGGCTGGAGACTTGGCTTGCAACCTGGTTATGTGCCCTGGCTGGGAATCGAACCAGTGACCTTTGGGTTCAAAGGCTAGCACCTTATCCAGTTTGCCAGTTTTGTATAGTAAGGAAATAGATAGTAGGGCTAACTTGTTTCTTTTTATTGTTAAGCCATAGCTGAAATTTGTGGTGGATGTGCTTTTAGACTAGATATCAGGAGAACTCTTGAAGTAATCTAGAGATGGAATACTAGAATGAAATACGTGTACAGGATGAATATGTCATTTGTCTTGAAAACAGGCTAGTTCCTTTTTTCTTTTTGAAAATCTATAAGGGTGCCTTAAGCAATCACTAGAAAAAGATGCTTTCAATTGAATTTTTTTTAGGAAGATGCTTTGGTACAAAGAAGGCTCACTGCTGGTTATGCCTGTTCCCAACCATCCCAGCTTGGCATTCAGTGTTGACCTAGAATCTCCTTGGAAATTTAATATAGGGTTCCAAAGACATGGTTAAGTAGAAACCATTCAGGTGTTCAATTCTCTACAGATCCAAGTCAATTGGCTAAATAATGTTCTTTAACGTAGAGATCCTAAAATGAATGAAAATGTAGAAGACAAGGGTTATATGTATGAGAACATTTTTGTATGATAGAATGTACTTGTTTTAAAAGTTCCAGTTTGCACCTAGTTCAGTCTATTTTTCTTCTTTTTAGTAAATGAGAAAGGTTTAGCAGTGTTAATCAGGGTTACTGGGTGTCTTAGTTCATTTGGTCTGCTAGTTACAAAATATTACAGCTGGTAAACAACAGAAATTTATTGCTCACTATTCTGGAGGCTGAAAGTCCAAGATCAGGGTGCCAGCCTGGTTGGGCAAAGGCTCTCTTCTAAATATTACACTGTTGCTTTCTAGTGTTCTCATATGGCAGAAGGGGCAAGGGAGCTCCTTGCTGCCTCTTCTGTAAAGACGCTAATCCCCTTCTTTTTTTAAAAAGATTTTATTTATTATTTTTAGAGAGAGGGGATGGGAGAGAGGGAGAGAGACATCTAGCTACAGACCTGGCTGGAGACTTGGCTTGCAACCTGGTTATGTGCCCTGGCTGGGAATCGAACCAGTGACCTTTGGGTTTATAGGCTGGCGCCTACCAGGTGGCAAACCAGGTCTCCAGCCAGGTCCATAGCTGGAGTCAGGTGAAAGGCAAACATACATAGATATCTCTCTCCCTCCCTGCCTCTTTTCCAACCCCTCTCTCTGAAAATAATAAATAAAATCTTTAAATAAAAAAAAGTACAGGATAAAACCAGCAGTCATCAGTAGATCCTCAGAGGAGGATTTGTCTCCAACATGTTCCATGTTGTATTATGGAACTTGAGTTTTAAAGAGAAATATTTGTTTTGTAATGCTTGGTTTTTACTGACTGCTTTTTTGTGGGGCAGGGATTTTCCTTTTTTCTTTTTCTTTTTAATGATATATCCATATAGAACAAAATTCACCTTTTTAAAGTGTACTGTTCAGTGGGTTTTAGTATATTCACAAAGTTATGCAACAATCATTACCTGGTGGATGCTTGTTAATCACTGAATTAGTCTCCAAGGTGACATTCCCAGCATAGAGAAGATATAGAATCAAAGTGGTAATGCTTGTTTCCTCCAAAAGGACTCGTACACTTCATTATTATTAAACATTACCTATTGACTGATAGATAATTTTAGATAGGTAAAGTTTCTTGGCTTTAGATTTGTTTTCTTTTTCCTTTAAGACTGAAATGCCTGCAGTAACAATTCTAATATAAAGGCTTTTTCAGGCTTCTGTGGGACAGTAAATGGAATAGATTACACAGAGCAAATCAGGGAAAAGTATTGTTTCTGGAGTGTGCTTTTTCTTTTTTCTTCCTATCTTGCATACTGATTTTAGATTATTGGATTTGAGCTCTCATTTCATGATTTTATGTGCTTGAATGACTTGAGCCAGGAGGATTTAGGGAAATAATTTTGTGCCATGTTAAGCAGTTGTTGAAGCTGTTAGAAATTTTAATTGGGAAGAAACTGTCTCTGGGTCAGGTTTTATTTATTACTGCAGTGAGTACATGGCTTTTTTTGCATTCGTTTGTCCTTTATTTTTCACTTTTTCTGGAATTGTAATGCATAAAAAGGCAGTAATTAACATTTTTATCAGGGTGAGGTAGGGAAGTGGTGTAGAGGACAATGTAGAGGACAGATTTTAAGCCTTGTTTTACTTGCTTTAGTTTATAAGGGAGGAAATATCTTAGTGTTAACGTAGTATTGTCTTTCTGGTTAAAGAGAAAGAGGAAAAAAGATTTGATAATCTCGTGGGGTGAGTGAACAGTATTAGAATGGAAATTTTTGAGATGTGAATCTGGTTTTACTCAGATACATGTACAGCAATTAACTGCCTGCAGAATGCAGGATGCTGTTTTAGGCACTTCAAATGACACCACCAAGATGAGTCTAGAAAGGAATCAGATTTACCCTAATGGAAGACACAACATAGTAGGAGGACTGTACAAAGGGTGTAATTGTTCACAGGTTCCCTTACGTAAATAATTTCAATGTAATCACCCTAATCATAAAACTAAAGATCTATTTATATTCTAACTGTTGTGAATACATTAAGTTCTTTAAGTGTGCTAGGAACTTGCTAGAGTTGAGTTTCGTGTATCTTTTTACACTGCTTGTCTCTCTCATATTAAACAGTGAGTTTGGTTATTGCGATTCTGGCTAGTGTTTCTGTCTGGCATGTTAATTTAGAATTTCATCATTCTACTGGTAGTTCTTAGCAATCTTTGGGAAGGAAGAATTTGTTTACTGGTTAAACATTCTTTCTTTATTTTTATTTTTTAAAAAGAATTTTATTATTTTTAGAGAAAGGGGAAGGGAGAGACAGGGAGAGAAACATCAGTGTATGATTGCCTTTCACCTGCCTCCAGCTGGGGACCTGGCTGGAGATCTGGCTTATGTGCCGTGACTGGGAATCAAACCAACGACCTTTGGGTTCACAGGCTGGCGCCTATCCACTGAGCCATCAGCCAGGGCCTGGTTGAACATTCTTGACTGTGCTGAAATCCTCAGACTTTTTTTAGCTGTCATTTTTGATTCATACAAAAGCTCCTTAAAAGTTCTCCCTTTATTTTTAGTAGTTTTTAACAAAACTTTAGTGGGCTCTAGATGTATTTGTTTTGTTTGTTTTTTATAAATGGCTTTGTTATAGGAAATTTAGTTGTGATACTACTCCAAGGTGAACCGTTCACCATCATAATTCTACCTTCTAGGTTGGAGAAACCGTAAGGATTGTTTGAGCATCTTTTACTAGCCTGAGAGTGGTGACACCAAATTCCAACCCAGGTTATTGCATGTCACTTCACTTGGAACAAACAAAAAGTACCTATGTTAGAATGTCATTGGGGCAGTTGCCTGGTTGACTATTTCTCCAGTAGGTTACCATAATACTAGGCAGTCTTTATTACATCTCCTTTGGGTGGTTGATTTTGGTTGCTGGTGGGTGTTTTTCTGTTATTTTTATACCTTATTGTGGCTTTCTGAAATGGTTTTGGTTTATATATTATAAATATACCTCAAATTGTTTTTAAAGTACAGTGGTACTTGGGTACTTGTCATTAATTCGTTAATTCACTCCATAACTCATTCTGAGTGCCGAAACTGAGGAGTACCGAATGATGAAGCACTTGCTCTAATGGGGCAGTGTCATTACTCAGACGAGTTCTGGCAAGCCTGATGAGTCCTGAGCAAGCACCAAATGCCGAAATGTTTTTTCTTCATCAAAAGATTATGAGTATACAGGTTTTGACGAGTTCTGAAGCCAATGAGTACTGAGGTATGACTATTGGAGTATAAAATCATAAATAAGACTTTCTTAGGGTTTTAAAAATACAGTGGACTTTTACTCTACAGAAGGTCTGATCAGGTTGGTATGTGGCATTGCATCCATAACAATAAATAGGGTCTTCGAATGTTAGGGACAGTGATGACCGGAACAGTGACACAGTCGCCTCATTTTCAGATAAAGAAACTAAGGCCTGGAGATGCTAAATGAATGCCTAAGGTCACTGATAAGAGTTAATGACAGTTGAATCTACAATTCATATTTGCAAACTTCTGATTTGGTGCTCTCCCCACCATACCATACTATTTTATAATGGAAAATAGGTTATGCCAAAAGCTAATTACTATAGCCAGTATGGATTTTCTGAGTGTGGCCTTGGAATTTGCCTTTTTTACATTTCATTTATTTCCTCCATTTTCTGATGTATTTTTAACTCATTGTATTTGGGTGACAGTGGTTAATAAAATTATATAGGCTTCAGGTTTACAATTCTACAATACATTGTCTGCATACTGCATTGTATGTTCACCACTCCAAGTCTTCTATTTCATTCTTAAAAGTTTTGTAATTATCACAGGGCTTTGAAATGCTTGTGATAAGTTTATTACGCAGTTACCACATGTTTAATATAGCCTTATTTTTACAACAATCTCTTGAGGTATAGGGACTGTTGGACCCATTTACAGATAAGAAAATTGACCCGAAGAGAAGCTAAATAAATTAGATGACATCCAGAAATAAAGGGAGGGGCTAGGGTTGAAATCTAGATCTGGTTTCAAAGCTTACTCTAGTAACAATGACTCTGTTATGGTTTGATATTAAAAGATCTTTTTGGCTGAGGCACTTCTTCAGAAACTGCCCATGAGTTTGTGGACAATGGCAGGGCTTCCATATCCATCTCAGTAGTTGCAGAGTGATATTGTCATAAGTAGGTTGCATTATAATTTAAAGTAATATTTTGAAATCACTTCTTTTTACATTTAGGAAATGATGGAAAATACTATAGCTCTGTTCACTGTGCATTTTTATTATATTTTAATCTCTTGAACACTTTATCCCTTCATAGAGAACTGGCACATATAAAATTGTTTTTATTGTATTTAATCCTAATGGAAATGCAGTAAACATAGATAGACACTAGAGATGGTAAGAAGAGTGAAGTGAAAAGACTGCAGGAAGCCTAGTGAGCCACAAAAATGAAAACTGCTGAAGTTAATTCAGTAAATACCAATTGTATATTTTATACAATACGCTGAGCCTGTGGAGACTGCAAGAGTAGAGAGAAAAGTCTCCATATTTCAGAAAACCACAGTCATTCTGGAAGTCTATATCTTAGAGATAAAGAAGTAAGATAATGTACAATATGTAGGTACTTATAATTGAAGGAAGGGCCATATCAGAGGAGTTCAGAGAACAAATCATTAGTTCTTCAGGGTGGTGGAGTATGTGGAGAGTGAGAGAGAAGTGGAAAGTCAGGTATGATAAGTTCATACTATAATTGAGAACTACATGTGGCCATTTGCTCATTAAAAATAAATAAAATTTAAAATTAGTTCCCCTATAGTAGCTATCTTTCAAGGACTTAATAACTGCACATGGCTAGTGACATATTACAGCACAGACATATAGAACATTTCCATCATTGCAGAAACTTGAACACAATTGTTGCAGTTTGTCACTTTCATGCATTGTAAGATAATTGTGACTTATGTGACTGCACTGAAAATTGCTTTAGGTTTTTTTTCTTTAATGAACATACATACCATTTAGCTTAAAAATTTAGGATGGTGTCCTGGCTGGTAGCACAGTGGTTAAGGCGCCGGCCTGTGAACCCGAAGGTCGCAGGTTCGATTCCCCAGCCAGGGCACATAACCAGGTTGCCAACCAGGTCTCCAGTCAGATCTGTGGCTGGAGGCAGGTGAAACACAACCATACATTGATTCTCTCCCTCTCTGCCTCTCTCCCTTCCCCTCTTTCTAAAAAAATAATGAAATAAAATCTTAAAAAAAAAAAAAAAATTAGGATGGCTGTTTTATTCACTGTTTAATGTATAAAGAAGATTAAAGATTAGTTTTAGATCTAAAGCAGTAAAAAATTTAAATTGCTGATTTATGAAATAGAGCTTAAGCAGTTTTTAAGGATTGGCCAAACATTTGTATTTAAAACATACCTTGAATCAAATTATGACTTTCATTACCCACCACATGTATGCTGAATTCCTTTGATCCATGATCGGATCTTTTAAAAATTTATATTCTTTTCAACAATTGAGGTGAAATCCATATAACATTTTAAAGTGAACACTTCACCCTGGCTGGTGGCTCAGTGGATTGGCCCCGGCTTGTGAACCCAAAGGTTGCTGGTTTGATTCTCAGCCAGGGCACATAACCAGGTTGCAAAGCCAGGTCTAGCTGGAGGCAGGTGAAAGGCAAACTATACAGTGATGTTTTTCTCCCTTTCTTACTCCCTCTTCTGCCCTTCTCTCTAAAAATAATGAATAAAATCTTTATCTTTCTCTTTTTTTTTTTTTTTTTTAAACAAAGTGAACATTTCAGCAGCATTGAATACATTCAGTGTGGTACAGTTACCACCTCTATCTAGCTCCAAAATTATTTTTGTTGCCCCAAAAGGGAACCCTTACCCATTAAGCATTACTCCCCATTTCCCTTTCCTCCCAGCTTTTGATAACCACCAATCTGCTTTCTGTCTCTATGAATTTATCTATTCTGAATATTTCAGGTAAATGGAATCATACAGTGTGTGGCCTTTTATGTCTGGCTGGCTTATTTCATTGCGATCAAATTATAACTAACGATTTAGAAATCTTCTTTATCATCAGTGTCAAATTACTGTCTTCTGTTAAAATCTTTTCACTTGACCTGGTTTGGTGGCACAGTTAGCTGGAACATCGTCCCGTGTACCAAAATGTTTCAGGTTTGATCCACAATTATAATGTGTATGGGAGGCAACTGATCAACATTTATGAACATTTCTCTTCCACAACGATTCTCTCTCTTTCTCTCTTTTTTAAAAAAAGAAAAGTCAGCAACAGCCTAAGTGCCCATCAGTGGATGATTGGATCAAAAAACTTTGGTACATTTACACAATGGAATTCTATATAGCAGAAAGAAAGAAGGAAGGAACTTGTACCCTTTGCAACAACATGGATAGAACTGGAGAGTATTATGTTTAGTGAAATAACCCAGTCAGTGAAGGACAAATATCATATGATCTCACCCATTATGGGACAATAATGAGCAAAACTAACAAGTAAAACAGAACCAAGTATATGAATACAAGGAATAGGCCTTCAGTGGTCAGGGGGAACGGGGTTGGGGGGAGGGGGGAGGTAGTGGCAAAGAAGGGGAGCAGCTTAGACAAGAACCTAGTATAAAGGAACCATGGACATGGACAACAGGTGGGATTGACTTTGGGGGGAATGGGTGGGTGGGGAGGGGGACAGAGGGGAGCAAAACGGGGGATGGATGTAATACAACAACAATAAAATTTAAAAAAATAAAATAAAAATAAAAAATAAAAAAAGAAAAGTCAATAAGTATGTCCTTGGGTGAGGATTAAAAGGTATCTTTTCACTTCCTCATTTAAATATCTGGTAATTTACCTAGATCACAACCAGTTCATTAGCCTTCCTATATCACAAACTGTAGTATTAGTTTTTTTTTTTATTTTAATTTGGCGTATGACAGTTTCACTCAAAACTGATACATTCTGGAAAAAAAAAACAAAAAACTGATACACTCTGATAACTTTTCCACTTAATTATAATTTTCTCCTCTGAATATTTGATAAAGGCGTGTTTCTGAACATACCACCGGAGATACCACTGGAAAATATGAAACTTTAATTTCATTCTTTGGAAGGTTAACTAACTTATCTTTTACTAGCAGATATGAACCATGCAGGACCTGCATATTCAAACTCAAATAATGGTCATCTGTTTCTAGCCATGTACCCTAAGAGAAGCTAAATCTTCTCTTAATCTCTAAATCTAGTAGAATTCTAACCTCAGTAGTAAAATCTGGATGTGGTATGCGTTGTGAATAAGACCAGAGTGGCATCAACAAGAGAAGGTTGCTTGTGCATGTGTGAAGACTGGGTACAATTATATTGAGAAGTTTAAATTAAAAAATTTTTGCTACATCTGATTTTTTTGGCTCGATATTCCAATATATCAAGTCAGTTGGCAAATGTTGCAAGTATTGCCATTAGATTTATATTATCCATCATCTGAATACATGGAAAGCTTTTTCTCGATGTAAGAAGATTGGTTAGCTTCTTATTTTTGAGCCCTTTAATATCATCGTTACCTGTATATTAAGTATTTTAATTTTTCCATTACAGATTATTCAGTATTATTTTGTATTAGTTTCAGTATATTAAACATTTTGTTGCTTTTTGTTGAGCAACAAAAAGCTCTGCCTCGCTGAGCTTTACAAACTTAATTTAAATATAAATGTTTTGGAAAATAAAGCTAAGCAGATTTTTCATTGTGCTGCATTTATGCACCCATGTGGAGATGGCCTCATGACTGCTGTCACTGTCCTAAGAAGTACCTTATAGCCTTATGCATGGACATTATTGTTTTTTTGTAAATTTAAGAGTTGGTACTAGAACTAGATGGTCAGTTGTATCTGCTATTTGGTTTTGAAAAGTTCAACTACAGTTTGGGGGCTATCTTACTAGGTGATGGAAGGGGAGCCCACCATAACAGTCATTTCTGGTTTTTCCTCCATTAAAATACTTGTACATCATAACTTGTTCAGTTTCCTTTTACTGACTGATTTTCAACTGAGGCTATTGGAAGAAAGGCAAGATTGCACTTGAATAACTTGGGAATGCTCAGTTGAGCCTGATATGTCTGTATAGTAGATGGTAGTGATTGCAGTATTTCATAGGATTTTGAAGGGATTTAAATTAGATAGCAATCAGAACATAAAAGCTCGATAAAAATTAATTGGAGTTAGGATATTGCCACTATCTCCACTCCTACCTCCAGCACTGTATTGATTTGTGAGTGCTTGGTATCCCTGTCTGGCCCTTAATAGATACTCAGTATAGTACAGAGGTCTGTCCAGAAAAGTATCCATTTATGTAATATGAGAAAGATATTATTGAAGATATAAGATATAGGAAACATTGTATGTAGGACAATGGCACCTCAGTCTCCTTTAAAGTAGGCAACCTGGGACCTCACACAATTCTCCCAATTGCCATCAGTTAACCAGTCGTATTTTCCTGAATCTCATCAGTGGTCTAAAATTTCATCCCTTTCAAAGGTGATTTTAGCTTTGGGAAAAGCAGAAGTCACAAGGCACTAAATCTGGACTATAGGGGGCTGAGGTCACCTCCATGATTTGATGTTTTGCTGAAAAACTCTGTGCTATGTAAACAGGCACATTGTCCTGACAAAGCTGCCAATCACCATTCATTCGTCCATAGCTGCGACCTTCTGAATCATCCAAATAGTTTTTGTGGAGGAATGTTTAACACAATATTTGGTGCCGATTCATTGCTCTACTCAGTCATTTTGAATGTGATGGCCACAAAGTACACATGCTCACTCAGTAGCATCTACCACCTCCACTGATTAGTACAGTGATGTCATCAGTGTTCACACTTCACACATGCACATTCCAGTCCACTCTCCTTGGCTGCCAGGTTACATTAATATGACGCAAACCTTTCTCATTATATTCACAATGGCTGGACTTTTCCAGACAGACCTCTTATGTTGATAAAATTGAATTACTACTCAGTACAAGTTAGAGTGTGAAGATTGTCATTTGTTGATTATCTACTAGGTGCCAGGAGTTGTTTAATTGACACTAAAATATACTTTCATTTAATTCCCTCAACAATCCTGTCAGGTCAATGGCATGTCATTTCCATAATTCCAGTGAAATAATTGCACCTCACAACTTGTTAGTGACAAGTCATGATTTAAAGTCAGGAGTCAGCTCGATTCTAGCCTCTTAACCACTTACGCTGCCTCTTCCATCTCTAGGGTGGCCTATGAACTTCACTCACTTAGCACTGCCCCGCTTCCTCTCAAAATTGAATATATTTACCTTACCCATAAACTTTGCTTCGAGACAGGAAATTGAAAAAAGATTAATCTATATTACATCTAAAGTACAATTCCTGTTTCCTTCTAAACCTAGTTCAAATGATCCCCATCCTTTAGTTTCTGTTAATACTCTGCTAATCAGTTACGTAGGCTGGGGTCATCTTAAACCTTTCACTCTTTTCTCCTGCTCCTGTCAGATGTTGCATCCATTATCATTGCACTTAACCCCACCTCTAGTTTTATTGCTCAGTTATCATAATGACCTGCTTTTTCGTAGTGATGTTGGTCTTTCTGTCCATAGTGTTTTCCTGTCTAGTTCATCTATATTCTACCAGAGAATGAACTTCCTAAGTGATGCTTGACATGTCACTTGAATCATAAAACCGTGATTACCCTTTACTTTTCAGGGACAGGAAATTGCTTTATTCATAATTACTTGGTGGGTTCATGTGATTTCAAATTTTTTGATATCTTTCTGTAACATTTTGCAGATTCTTTAGAGCAAGGACACTATCATTTTGGAGCATCATATAGGGTTTATCAGATATAAAAAATAGACAGTTGGGTATCAGTATATAGCTCTTCTAGTGATGTTATAAGTAGATTTGCAGTGTGGAAACTGGATTGTTGCTTGATCTTAGAATTCTAATATAGGACAAAACTGGCATCATTGTAATCATTTTCCTTAGATGTTGTAAGGGCCTATATATATTTCAGGGATTTTATATGAATTCCATTATTTTATACATATCAAGTGTCGTTTATTCAAGGATCTTGATAACATGATTATAGTATCTTAAAAAGGGCTAATCATAGCCTTCTTGGGCTTAGAGCTACCAAGAGGGAATTTAAAGAAATAACGTGCATTTTTGTTTAGCAAAATCTTATTAATTTGATCTGTGCTGGGCAACAGAGTACTTTTATAGTATCTGTGAAGGAAAAGTGTATGAAAATTGAGAGAATAAGCATGCTTTTATGGATACCTTTCAGCTTTGTTTTGTTTTTTTCCAGTAGGTTAAACAGGGACTTCTAATTTCAAAACCTGATTTAAAGCCCTGGCTGGTAGCAAGTGGATAAGGCGCCGGCCTGCGAACCCAAAGGTCGCAGGTTCGATTCCCCAGCCAGGGCACATAACCAGGTTGCAAACCAGGTCTCCAGTCAGGTCTGTGGCTGGAGGCAGGTGAAACGCAACCATACAGTGATGTCTCTCTCCCTCTCTGCCTCTCTCCCTTCCCCTCTTTCTAAAAATAATGAAATAAAATATTAAAAAAAATAAAAAATAAAAAAAATAAAAATAATACATAAAATAAAAACAAAACAAAACAAAACAAAAAACCTGATTTAGTTGTCATTAGTCTGACTTACTGAGGTTTTTGTTGTATTTTGAACTTCCGTTTTTAAAAATGTAAGTAAAATGGATATATAAGTCTTAATTTTTAACAGAACTTACTTCTATTAAACAGCACCAGTGGAACCTTCTCAAGAGGAACAGTCATTGTTGTATGAAGGTAATTTTCTACACTGTGACTTTTTTACTATTTAATTTGAGAAAACACTAAGTTGTGTAATGGTATATAAAGCTAGATATTGTTTTGTAAATATATTATTATATCTCAATTTCTTGTCTAGGTTCAAATTCAGCTGTTAGCATGGAACTTTCAGAACCTGTTGGTAAGAAAATTTCTGACCATATTAGTACAGTAATAAGAAACTCTTTCACTCTCAAGATTTAAGGTGCAAATGTAAGTGTTATGATTCTTCTAATGCCTACAGTTAAAACTGACATTGAGTCTTTGCTATGAAGATTTAGAAAGCAGAAGTAATTGGGTGTTAACACTGCTGTGATAAATTTAGTGGTTGCAAATATAAAAGAATTGAGTGGAGGAATGTTAAAGTCAGTTGATATAGTTGTATCTGTTCCATTTATTGTACTTCATGAAAAATTTTTCTTCCTTTTTGTAACTTGATTACTCTTAAGGGTTTCATATTCCCAAGACAACTAATAAAGTTGATGGTGAAGTTATTACTTGCAGGGGACACTTCTCCTATGTTCTGATTTAAAATTCTCCTCTTTTTGCTGTTAGGGCATCTTGACACTGGAATAACAGGGCTGTTAGGAATGTCAGATCTCCTGCTTACATGCTTATACTTAGGAAAATAAAGCTTTGTTAAAATAGCAATCACTCATAGTCTCTGAGTCATAGCTCTGATGTCAGCAGCGAGGCCAACTTGAAAGCTGTTGTCCATTTCTGTTGTGAAAGAGATTTTCTTGCTCTGTATCACTAGACATTAAGAAATAGAACTAAATATGCAAAGTTCCATTTTTTGTTTGAAAGTACCTGTGTTTTAAAGTATATATTATAAGTCCTTTTTAGAATACTAAGTTAAAAAATACCTGTTTCAGTAGAAAATGGAGAGACAGAAATGTCCCCAGAAGAATCATGGGAGCACAAAGAAGAAATAAGTGAAGCAGAGCTAGGAGGTGATTCCTTGGGAGACGGAAGGCCCCCAGAAGAAAATGCCCAAGAAATGATGGAGGAGGAAGAGGAAATACCAAAACCTAAGTCTGTAGTTGCACCACCAGGTGCTCCTAAAAAAGAACATGTAAATGTAGTATTCATTGGGCATGTAGGTAAGTTACATTCATAGCTATGATAAGAAATGACCAAAGTTGTTGGGTACATAAAACATAGAATATCTTTAGTATCTTAGAGATGTTTAGTGAAATTGAACTGTAACTTTCTAGATTATTCAGGTAGCAGAATAATCCAGAAACATTTTATTCTCATAGGTCAGGCAGATAAACAATTTTATAATGGCATGGAAGCAGGAAGGGAATAAGCTTCAGTATATTTGTATGTAATGCATAATTAGACTATAGTCCATAGATGATGGCTGAGCATATTACGATATGTTATTATCCTAGGGAATGTGTCTTTTTAGTGTGTGAATTTTATGGTATTAACCTTACTGGGTAGTTTAATTTTGTGGGATGTGAGAATTAGTAATTTGGAGTCATTTGCTAATTTAGCACCAAAAAATCCTCTACCCATTTGATTACTTAGGTATTTAATCATCTGACTTATCCCCAAAAAGGTGAAAAGAAAATAATAGAATTATGTACCCTTTTTTTTCTTCCCTTTATTGCTGCCTTCCCCTGAATGTGAAGATACAGCATTTTACATTTTTGGTAGCAAGACTCCTTTGAAATTTTGTATAGGAAAACTTACCTCTTGGCTGAAAGTGAAAGACAGACTACCTAAATGCAGTCACAGCTCTTGGCTACTTCTGCTGTCCTCTGAGGCTCCCCGCTTTGGCAATTTTTATTATTTTGCTACTAGGCTCTTAGCTGAAGTTCGGGGAGCAAATCTGTTCAAAAATTATTTTGTTCTTTACCAGTAAAATAGTTCTAAATCATTATTGAGCTATAGGGGGACTTAGCTTCATTTTCTAAGGGAGACCTTAACCATAGCCTGTGCCCTAGAGGCCTACAGTTTATGTTACTTCTGCAAGATTTAATTATACAGGTTGAGTGAACAGGTTTAGAGTCCTTCATATGGAAAATAATACAAAGCTCTGCCCGGTGTGACTCAGTGGATTGAGCACCAGCCTGTGAACCAAAGTGTCACCAGTTCAATTCCCAGTCAGGGCACATGCCTGAGTTGTAGGCCAGGTCCCAGTTGAGAGTGCGTGAGAGGCAACCACATATTGATGTTTCTCTTCCTCTTTTTCTTCCTCCCTTTCTCTCTATAAAAATAAATAAAATCTAAAAATATAATGAAATAATAATATAAGAATGAACTGTGTTTCATGTACTCACAACTGTAAACCTACTTTTGCTCCACCCTGTAGATGCTAAACCATATCTTAAATTTTTTAAATATCTTTTTATCTATGCTTTGCATATTGTTGATGATATTGTTACTTTTAGATGCTGGCAAGTCAACCATTGGAGGACAAATAATGTAAGTATATTTTTTTCGTAAATAATAGAGTTAAATCAATTGAATGAATTTTGGGAATTGAAATGTTCACAAAATCATACAAAGGAGATAAAAACAGGTCACCCCAAGTTAAGAAAAATTACATTACCTACAGGGAAGGGTGATATTAAGGAGTAACTTGCTATGTGATCATTGTTAGTATTTTCTGATGGAGAGTAGGCCATCTCTAAAATTCTTTGTTATTACTGTCAGACTCTTGTGTAACAGGAATGAAATATATTTCCTGGAAGCTTTTACATTTTTTAAATAAAAACTAACATAGAACCAACTCTACCTTATAGTAAATATTAGTCTTTGAATATAATTTTCTTGGGAATAATGAAAACCAGTTCTTGAATTTGATGCATGGAGGGAACTAGTTTTTCCTCACCATCAGTTCCTTAAATTTAGGTGGGTTTAATAAAATATAGGTAGTCTGGCTAACATGCTAAGATAATTTTTTATCATATTATAGAAGTTATCAAGGAATGAAGAAACCATGATTGGCCTTAATTTATCCTTCCTTGTATTAAAAAAATTTTTTAAGGTCAGAGGTCCTAAATATTTAATCCCTCTTAGATTAGACCCATTTATTTAAACTGCCATCAGAACATCTAGAGTGTATGTCATTATTGTCTTTCCTTAGGTAATTTTAATTGTTAATCTTGCCAGTCTTCACTTAGAAATATTGGGTCTGTTTGATTTTGTGTTTTAGGAGAATGTGTATTTGTTTGCTTATTGGCTTTAATTTTCATTGGTATTTCACTGGGCATCTTCTACACCCAAATGGTTAGAAACATGCAGTATTGAAGACTGCGCAGAGACCCCATAGAGATGAAAACCAGAAGTGGAATTACTTAAGGAATTATTTTCAAGTAATCTCACCTTAGGAAATAGTTTTAAAATATTAAATATCGAAATGTTGTATTAGTAGATTTAATTGTCTAGACAACACTATTGGAATCTTTTTTTATATAGTATTTATGTTTGCTTTTTTCAATTTAGCAATAATCGTGCCTCTGATAAACCTCATTGGCTGTTATACTTCCACTGTGCAAAGCTACATTTGCTTTTTTCTGAATTAGTTTTAGACTTAAAGAAAGGTTACAAAAACAGTACAGAGTTCTCATATACCTTTCATTTAGCCTGCCCTGATGTTAACATCTTACATACCTATAGTGTATAGTCATCAAAGCTAGGAAGTTAACATTGCTATAATACTATTAACTACTAACATCTATTTGAATTTCACCAGTTTTAGTACTAGTGTTTTTCTGCTGTAGGATTCAGTATTGCGTTTAGTTGTTTTGTCTCCTTAGTCTTTTAGAACGTGCAACATTTTACTCAGTCTTGTTTTTCACAACCTTCGTAATTTGAAGAGAGTGCTATTCACTTATTTTATAGGGTACTTTTCAATTTGGGATAACCAACTTTTTGGGGGGGTATATTTTATTGATTAAACTGTTAGAGTTGTTAAAGTTGTCTTCCCCCTTTGCTGTCCTTCATCCAATCCCCCATTCCCTCCCACAATCCCATCCCCCCTTAGTTCATGTCTGGGTTGTACATATATATAAGTTCTCTGATTCCACCCTTTCCTCCGTTTTTCTTCCCCGTCTTTCTTATACCTACCAACTATGTTTTCGAATCCCTGCACCATATCCCCGTTTTGCCCTACCCCTCCCAGTGATCCCCTACCTATGTTTATAGTCCTATTCTGGTTGTTTGCTTGGTTTATGGTTTCCTTCTTTTTCATTTTTCATTTTTCATGTTCTATTATTGATGGTTATGAGTTGGGTTTTTTTTTTTTTGTCATTTTAATGTCCATAGTTTTTATCTTTTTCTTAAATAAGTCCCTGTAACATTTTATATAATAGTGGCTTGGTGGTGATGAACTACTTTAGCTTTACCTTGTCTGGGAAGCACTTTATCTGTTTATCTGTTCTTCCATTCTGAATGATAACTTTGCTGGATAGAGTAATCTTGATTGTAGGTCCTTGCTTTTTTATCACTCTGAATACTTCTTGCCAGGCCCTTACTGCCCATAAAGTTTCTTTTGAGAAATCAGCTGATAGTCTTATAGGAGCCCCTCTGTAGGTAACACTCTTTTCTCTTGGTGCTTTTAAGATTCCCTCTTTATCTTTAGCCTTTAGCATTTTAATTATGATATGTGTTGGTGTGGTCCTCTTTGGATCTAGCTTTTTGGAACTTTATGTGCTTCCTGGACTTGTATGTCTATTTCCTTTACCAAATTTGGGAAGTTTTCCTTTATTTTTTCACACAAGTTGTCAGTTTCTTGCCCTTCCTCTTTGCCTTCAGGCATTCCTGTGATTTAGATGTTGGCATGTTTAAAGTTGCCCCAGAGGTTCTTAATCCTTTCCTCGTTTTTTTCAATTCTTGTTTCTACTTTCTGTGCTGGTTGACTCTTTTATTTCTTATGTTCCAAATTGTTGATTTGGACCCCATTTTCTTTCCCTTCCCCAATTGGTATTTTGTGTATTTTCCTTTGTTTCACTTGGCCTAGCCCTCACTTTTTTTCTTTTACATTTACCGTACTCAAGCTTATCTGTCAAGTCTGTGAGCACCTTTATTACCAGCGTTTTAAACTGTGTGTGTCTGTCAGGCTATCTACTTCTCTGATGCTTAGTTTGGCCACCGAGACGTTGATTTGTGCCCTTTTTTGAGTAATATTTCTCTGGCTCCGCATCCTGACAAACTCCACTGTGCCCGTCTTAGGTAGAGCTCTCGCATCTGTTAGTTGTAAGGGGCGGAGCCTTAGGTACTGTCACTGCCTCACTGCTGGGTGTTGATGTGGGCTCAGTGTTGAGCAACCTGTTTTACCAGGTAGTGGTGCTGTATGTGGGGGAGGGGTCTGAGAGGGATCTAAGCCTCATGCCCAGCACTGGCCTCCTTTTCAGGCACTTCTGCTTCCCATATGGAGCTAGCTCCTCTCTAGTTGTGTGGTTCCCAGAGTGGATGGTTATGTGGGCTTTTCAGGATCATGGGGGCCTCTATAAACAAACTCACTCTTCCTAATAGTTCCTCAGCCACAACCCCCCTCCCTGGTTTTCCAATGCTGGAATGGTGAGCTGGGAGATCTGGTCTATTGCCGAGAGTATTCAGTAGGAGCCCCTATTGTGATTTTTCTTTACAACAGCAGTTCTGCCTGTGCTGCCATTTCAAGAAGCTGCCGGGCCAAGTGTTTGGGTAATCCACCCCCCTAACTGCTTCCTCTGTCCTAGCTCCACCCCTCCTACCTGTCTGGAGGAGTCTTTCTTCTATCTTTTGTTTGTTGGGCTTCCATGCATTTCAACATTCAGGAATTTCTGGATGTCTGTAGTTTTGAGGCAGATGTATTGTTTTTGGTTGCGGGAGGAGACACAGCGTGACTGTCTACGACTCCATCTTGGATCTCTCCTGATGTTTTTTCTACTATTAGATTGAGTTTGCATTTTGGGCAAGAATATTACAAGAGATATATGGTACTCTTCTTAGGACATCCAATTGGTGTAAAAAATGTCAGTATTCAATGTTTTATTACTGACGGTACTGGCCAAAATTACTTAGTTAAGGTGCTTTCAACCAGAATTCTACACTACAAAGTTATCTTTTCCCTTTATTTTGTGGGAAATTAATTTGAGGCAATGCAAGTATCTTTTCCACTGAAACTTTCCTGATTAAATTATCCACCATAGGTACCTTTACTTGAAAATAGCTATATTTTTAGAGTTGAAATTCCTTGTGCTTTAGTTTTCCTAATTTCATTGAGTAACTTGTGTTTACATTTCTGATTAAACATTTTCAGGTATTTGACTGGAATGGTTGACAAAAGGACACTTGAGAAATATGAAAGAGAAGCTAAAGAAAAAAACAGAGAAACTTGGTATACTAAACTTTTATGCTATTATAAATTACTTTTAAGGAACTGCCCCCCCCCCCCCATTATTGCTTTTGTAGCCTACTGAAATGGTGTCACAACAAAAGAAGTTCCTTTCCCCTTGTGCTATGCAGCAAATTATTTCCTGGTGACTTCAAAACTTAGCAAAAATTTAGAAACAATCCAAATATCCAGTAATAAGAGACTTGTTGAATAAATTATAAACCATCCGTTTAATTGGGCCATTATCTAACCATCAAAAATTGCATTTAAAGACTTTATACTAATCAGGACTAGAACTTAACATTACACTGGAATTTGGGGAGAAAGCAGGAAACTTAATAGTACTTAGGATATGATTACCAGCTATGTAAATAAACAATGAAAAGAAAAAGAGAATGGAAAGAATTATTGACAGTGATTTCCTTGGGAGGTGAGTGAGAAAGAAGATCAGGCTCTATCTGAATGGGATATTTATTTTTGTTGTGTTGTTCTATAAGGAGAAAATCCTAATAATGAGTACATACTATGAAATACAGATGATAACTTAAATTAATGCCTACTATTATGGATGATTTTTACTTGGCAAAGTAATATTGAAGTAATTTCTAGCAAGTAACGATTGCTTCCAAATAACAGGTTATTGTGGCCTTCACTTTTTAAAAATATCCATAGACAGCCATTATTTGTATTATATTTTGAGACAGACCATTACAAAAATGAAATATAGAGGAACTTATTACACAAATCATGGCGATATTGGCATTCATACTTAAAGTAGTCTTTCTTTGTATGCGGTCAACTATTTTTCATATGTCATGTTTGCTTCTAGAATATATAGTTAACTATGGATATATTGGAAAGTTCCAAGTGTTTGAATTATAGTAGTTTTATTCTCTCAATTTTCATTTATACCTTTTCCTGTTTTAAATGTTGTATGATTGACATAGAGCTAGATGTCATTAATTACATGTTTAATGGTAGAAGAATGTCATTAAAATTCTCATGTTCTTACCAGTATTCTTATTTTTAAATTATTTCAGGTACTTGTCTTGGGCCTTAGACACAAATCAGGAAGAACGAGACAAGGGTAAAACTGTAGAAGTGGGTCGTGCCTATTTTGAAACAGAAAAGAAGCACTTCACAATTCTAGATGCCCCTGGCCACAAGAGTTTTGTTCCAAATATGATTGGTGGTGCTTCTCAAGCTGATTTGGCTGTACTGGTAAGAAAGACATTTCCAGTTCACCTTTGTATTTGTCAGCAGCCTCACTTAAATCTTTAAATATTTGAATTTATCTTCTAAAACCTGCAATTTAGGTTGCAGGGAACCATAATGTAAATGGTCACAATTTTTACTTTTGTCTCACTGATCTGCTCAAGAAATTGTTATAATTTAGCTTACTTATGAAAATATATTTCAACTTTCCTCTGCCATTACTATTATCTATTTATTGTGTCAGAACTTAAGTGTCTACTAAATGCTAAGCCCATCATTATGTACTGGGTATGAAAAATAAGGTATGATCTGGCCCTGACCTGTGTGGCTCAATTGGTTGGGTATTGTCCCACAAATTGAAAATCCTGTTTGATTCTCAGTCATGGCACGTGCCTGGCTTGCAGGCCCAGTTCCTTGATGGGGGTGTGTATGAGAGGCAGCCAGCTGTTTCTGTCCCTCTCTCCCTCCCTTCCTCTCTAAAAAAATGTTTACAAAAAACTATCTGCTTTCTTAAAGCCTCTGTCATTTTGCAGAATTTTTTGGGTCACTGTACTAGCACTAAATCACATACATGTTTTTGTTTTTGTTTTGTTTTTTAATCCTCACCTGAAGACATTTTTTTCATTGCTTTTTAGAGAGAGGGAGGGAGGGAAGGGAAGGGAAGGAAGAAAGAGAAACATTGATGGGAGAAACATTAATTGGTTACCTTCCTGTATGCAGCCTAACTGGGATCAAACCCTGGACTTTCCATCTATGGGACAACACTCTGTTAGCCACAGTAGCCAGGGCAGATCACATACATGTTTGAATTGTAAAATATACAAGCATACTAGATTCTGGAAAATTGGGGGATTGGAAGAAACATTTATTCAATACTTACATCTTAAACCACTAGGACAAAATATTCAGAAGCATGTGTATTATGACTCATTTTCTTCTATATTCTTGAGAAATATTCTGATAAAACCGAAAGGAAAAATATTTTACTGCTAGAAGGGTATACCTAAGTATGTAAGAATAAACTATCTGATTTCTTGGAATAGGTAATCTCTGCCAGGAAAGGAGAGTTTGAAACTGGATTTGAAAAAGGAGGCCAGACAAGAGAACATGCAATGTTAGCAAAGACAGCAGGTGTAAAACACTTAATTGTGCTTATCAATAAGATGGATGATCCAACAGTAAACTGGAGCAATGAGAGGTAAGTTTAGATATCTTACTGGTTTTTTTATAGGCATATTAGTGAGATAAAGGATGGTTTTGTTATTGTATGCTTTTATTCCCACCATGGATTTGCTAAACCTCATTTTTTAAAAAAAGAAACTAGAATCCAATTGCTTTATTATAATTACTTACAAATTTTGTAGATACGAAGAATGTAAAGAGAAACTAGTGCCATTTTTGAAAAAAGTTGGCTTCAATCCCAAAAAGGACATTCACTTTATGCCCTGCTCGGGACTGACTGGAGCAAATCTTAAAGAGCAATCAGAGTTCTGTCCTTGGTACATGTAAGTAATCTTTTCCTTTAAAAAATGTACGTCTTAAAAATTTGGCTTTAGAAATACCAGGACCTTTGCCCACTTTTAATTGAGTTGTCTTTTTGTTACTGAGTTGTAAGAGTTCTTTGTGCATTGGGTTTTCTCCTATCTGTTGGCTGCCTTTTCACTTTCTTGATACCCTTTGAAACATAAAAAGTTTTAATTTTGATTAAATTTATTTTTTCTTTTGTTGTATGCTTGGTGTCATACATAGAAAAACTGCCTAATCTAGTTGGGAAAAGTTAGCTCTATTTTCTTCCAAGACAGCTGCTCACATTTAGGTGTGTATTTCATTTTAGGTTATTTTTTGTAAGGTGAATTCTTGTGATGATGCCAAGCTTTGTAAGTTTTAAATTGAGAAGAGTGAGTTGTTGAATCCCACCCCCCCACACAAGATTGCTTGGTTATTCTGGGTTCCTTGAATTTCCATATGAATATTAGGATTAACTTCACAACTTCTGCAAAAAATGCTGCTGGGATTTCGTTAGGGATTGTGTTGAATCTGTAGATCAGTTTGGGGAGCATTGCAAATAACAGTATTTTACTTTTTGTATAAAGTATAGCTTTGTTTTGTTTTATTTTTTTTAAGACTTGACCCATTATTTTCAGAGAGAAGGGCAGGGAGGAAGAAAGGGAGAGAAGTGTCAATGTATGGTTGCCTTTCACCTGCCTCCAGCTAAGGACCTGGCTGGTGACCTGGCTTGCAACCTAGTTATGTGCCCTGGCTGGAGAATTGAACCAGCAACCTTTGGGTTTGCAGCCCAGTGCTCAATCTACTGGGCCACCAGCCAGGGCCTTAAAGTATAGTTTTAAGGGGAAAATTATTTTATAGAATCCCAATTACAGAACTTGAAAAGTCCATAAAAATTAAGTAAAAGAGTGTAGTCATTTTCTTACAGCATGTGGGCTATTTTCTATAAAATATTTTTAATCCTATTAACAGGGAAGGTTTACCATATTATATTGAAGTGTTTTGTTAAATATGTTATTTTCTGAGAAATAAATGAGACCTACTGGATAATAAATTGGCTGAATGAGTAAATGGGTAGCACAAAAATAGAACCACCTTTTTTCATAAAGTTACAGCTGTATAACTTCTTCAAATTTTGATATTTATGTTGACTTTTTAATGGAGGTTTTTGTGTTCTCAGTGGATTACCATTTATTCCGTATCTGGATAATTTGCCAAACTTCAATAGATCAGTTGATGGACCAATCAGGCTGCCAATTGTGGATAAATACAAGGTACACAAAATGTTCAAGAAATTATTTTTTATAAGATGTGAAATAATAGTTTTGTGTTTTGTTTTAAATTATGAAATAACTTTAATAACACAGATGTCCCTTTTTTAATGGCTGCATATTAGTTCTTAGTATAGCTAGGCAATAAATTATTCAATCATGTTAAATTATTTCAGTTGTTTCCCACTAAGCCAGTGATAATTTTTCAGAGAAACTCATACAAGTGAAACTGTTAGTTTCAAAGGATTTGCACATTAAAGTTTATGCGTATTGACAAAAACCCTTTCAAGTACTGTGCCTTTTATTTTGCCACCAGCAGTGTATCAGTGATAATTTTACAATAGCCTTGCATAACTGGATATTACTTTTAAATAAATAAATAAAGCAGCATCATTATTTTTAAAAGATTTTATTTTACTTACGTTTAGAGAGGGGGGAAGAGAGGGAGAAAAAGAGGGAGAGAAACATCAATGTGTGGTTGCCTCGCCCATGCCCCCAACTGGGGACCTGGCCCACAACCCAGGCTTGTGCCCTGACTGGGAATCAAACTGGTGACCCATTGGTTCACAGGCTGGCACTCATTCTACTGGGCCACACCAGCCAGGGTAAGGCATCATTATTTTTAACTGCATTAGCAATGTAATATTTTACTCCCACCAAATACTTCATTCATTATTAAATAGCTCCATGCTAAATTTCTTGAACAAAATTGTTTTTCCAGTTTTATAGGTGAGGAAACAGGCTCAGAGACTGTGAGAACCCGAATTTGAACAAATAACATTCTACCACATGATCTAATGATTTTTGTTTAATGTGTAAGCCATGAAAGAATTCACTTTGGGTTGTTGAACTGGTGTAGAGTGGTAATAAAAATCTGAAACTTAATTTTTTAATTTTAAATTTCAACAGGATATGGGCACTGTGGTTCTGGGGAAGCTGGAATCAGGATCTATTTGTAAAGGCCAGCAGCTTGTAATGATGCCAAACAAGGTAAGAATTACTAATGCTCTTTCCATGTAGCTTTCCTCTTGAAAATATTGGAAAGGAGTCAGAACTTTTAAAAAGTTTAGGGATTTCCATGAAAAGAAACTTAATTTTTCAAATCCTTTCCTTCCATCAGGCAACCATCAAAATGTTCTCTAACTAGTATGTATTTTAAGCTTAATTGTTCAAAAAACTTCTAAGGCAACTCTTTAGGTATCTGGACATTGATAAATAATGAAAGCTATGTCTGTTAAATCCTGGAATTCCATAATAAAAATTATATCATAAAGTTAACATCCATGCTAAATTTAACATTTAATTTTGAAAAAGTGAAAAAGGCAATTGCTAGATTATACTGTGTTCTTTCTGGAGATTATTAGGACTTGCTATTAAAATGATATATTGATGGGAAGCTGTACTTCAGGATATGATTTTCATTAAGTTCATGTCTTACAGATGTAATAAATATTTTGGCTAATCAACAAGCACAGAAAAATGTGACTTGCAATCACTCAGCAAACAGGTCATTGTATGATCTATAATGTAGTGAGTGAATGTGTTAGAAAACCTTCAACCTTGGTTTCTTTTTAAGCACAATGTGGAAGTTCTTGGAATCCTTTCTGATGATGTAGAAACCGATTCTGTAGCCCCAGGTGAAAACCTCAAAATCAGACTGAAAGGAATTGAAGAAGAGGAGATTCTTCCAGGATTTATACTTTGTGATCCTAATAATCTTTGTCATTCTGGCCGCACATTTGATGCCCAGGTAAATAAGCTATTAGAGTTGTCTTAGTGATCTTTACTGTTGAATGAAATTGGAATTTAAATGTCCTTTGTTCTGATTATTAATGACTGATGTGCCATTGTGTGTAGAAGGGGAATTGAAATAGAACAAATTGTGTGTCGCAGCAGCCATAAGGCATCTCAAAACATAAGGTCTTTAAACGGTTCAAGTTCTTCCTGGGTAGGTAGTATTCTTTTTTTTTTTTTTTTTTTAATTTCCTGTTTATATATTACTCGGTGTCTTTCACCTTAAGTCGACTAAGTTGCCTTGGAAATAATGATCTGTCTTCTCCTTCAGGGCAAGTAACTTTCCCAACAGGAAACATGCACATTTCCTTGGTATTATTTATTAGCAACCTGACCTCCCCAGGAGAGTGACAGAGTAAATGATTGGTATATCTCATAGAATTATATCTCATAGATTTTTATATTTTTGTTACAGTGTATGACAACTAATCAAATTAAATTTTGATGTCAGCTACAAGGTTGTTTACTTTTAGTGGATCTTGGTTATTGGGAAATGGATAAAATTGAGAGTTCACATCTAGAGGGTAAAAACACAGTAGCATGTGAGCAGTAACATTTCCTTGGGGGAAGTGGGAAGGAAAGGCTTCCCAGAGGGAAAAGAGTCTACCTGCTGTTTTTAAAGTGTGGGCACTTGCCAAGGAGATCAGTAGGGTAAGGATATCTTGAGTTCATTCTTTGAGGTCGTGACCTGACCTTTCATATCTAACACAAAAACAAACTTGAGATGGTGAGTTACATAGTCTTGTGATACTATATAGCACTTTAGCACATTCAATTTTCTTTTTGCCCTGGGGATAAAGATGTGAATTTTCTTTTTGTTTGACAGATAGTGATTATAGAGCACAAATCCATCATCTGCCCAGGTTATAATGCGGTGCTGCATATTCATACCTGTATTGAGGAAGTTGAAATAACAGTGAGTTTTAAGATAATTGGAGTTTGTTTTGTTGTAAGATTATTTAATCCTAATAATTTCTGACCAACAATAGTGATATATTATTTGCACTCCTATTCTTAATTTAAAGATTCTTTTATTTGGCATTATTCTGATGTCTTTTTATCTTGGATAGGCCTTAATTTGCTTGGTAGACAAAAAATCAGGAGAAAAAAGTAAGACTCGACCCCGTTTTGTGAAACAAGATCAAGTATGCATTGCTCGTTTAAGAACAGCAGGAACCATCTGCCTTGAGACCTTTAAAGACTTTCCTCAGATGGGTCGATTTACCTTGAGAGATGAGGGTAAGCCTTTAACTTGATGTCTACTGGTATGTCTAGTAGCTTAGCTTTGGTAGTCTTCATTGAGTATAGTGGACATTACAACTCGTTAGAATTTGGATACATCTTATATAATATATATATTCATAATAAATGTGTTTTTAAAAAATATTTATTATTTTAAGAGAGAGAGGGAGAGAGACATCAACGTGTGGTTGACTTTCACCTGCCTCCAGCTAAGGACCTGGCTGGAGGCCTGGCTTGCAACCTGGATATATGCCCTGGCTAGTAATCAAACCAGCGAACCTTTGGGTTTGCAGGCCTGCACCTTATCCACTGTGCCACCAGCCAGGGCTTCATAATAAATGTTTTACAAGTTAAATTAATTCAACAGCAGGTAAAATGCATTTTGGCCATAATGTCTCTTGAGGAAGAATTTTAATGTTTGGCAAGTAGTGGATTTTCAGAGTCCTTTATTTACTAAACAAGACATTTCTGTGGTGAGATCCTTTATAATATATGTGATTAAAACTCATCTTGCCCTTTTAAGATTTTGCCAGGTGAGTAAGCCTGAGGCACACATCTTGTCATTTTTATGGTCAGAAGAAACCATTTTAAAATCAAGTATGATAAATTCACTACACTGAAGTAGGGGGTGGGAATAAAAGGGATACACAGATTGACAGTCTAATATTCATGTTCTTATGTATGTGTCCCCATTTCTGTATGAATCAGAACAGCTTTAATTTTTCTATCTTGCATCCATGACATTCTTTGGTATCATGAAAACAAAGTGGTCTTATTAAACACAGCTCTGTGGATTATTAACTTAGATACCTATTTTACAATTGGAAAATTTATGTAAAGTTTTGGTTTAGTTCAAATATACAATACCAAATAGCATGTTTCTAATTCCATTCAGCAAAAAATTGACTAGCTACTGCTTGTCAAAAACTGTGCTGAACACTGGGTACATAATGATGAATGTAGTCCCTGCACCTTAGATCAGAGAAATTTAGTATTTGTTTTATTTTAAAGTCCTTAAATTTTTAAAATTTTGAAAACCTGCTTGATGATAGTGAATAGATAAAATCAGATAGGAAATTAATATAGCATGGATTTTTAACTCCAGGAAATCTTTTTCCTAAAAGGTAGCTTAGTTTTTAGGTTTTTTCCACAAGATAGCCCTTTCAATACCTTTTTTGAGATGATTCACATAGTTCAATACGGACCTGTTTTTTTAAGTGTAAAATTCAATGAATTTTAGTATGTTTGCAAACTTGCAATCATCACATTCTATTTTTAGAATGTTTAGACTATCTAAAAGAAGCTCTTATATGTATTTATAACCCCCCACCCCCAAACTAGGCAATCACATCGTGTTTTTTTTGTTTGTGTTTTTGGACAAGCCAATACACTATAGAATCAGAATTTGTGGTCTTTAGTGTCTGATTTATTTCACTCAGTATGTTTTTGACATTCAACCATACATATAATGCATTCCTTTTGGTTGCAAAATAGTATTCCATTGTATTGATACTCCACATTTTACTTATCCAAAGAAAGGTTTTTGATATTGGAAATTAGGCTTTTTAGTTCCCCCTAAAAAGACCCAGTTTTTAAGACTTACTAATCAGAAATCACGCCCTCACTGGTAAAGCCAGTTACTTAGTAATTTACATTGTAAAAATTATTTTTATAATTTAAATTAATAAGCTTCAATGCTTTACATGACCTTGCTATTCACTACTGAAGGATTTTGTTTTTTATTTTTTCTATTTCATTTTTAGGTAAGACCATTGCAATTGGAAAAGTTCTGAAACTGGTTCCAGAGAAAGACTAAGCATTTTCTTCATGACCCTGCACAATACTGTGAGGAAAATTGACTGCAAAGCCTACTTCACACCGCCTTCTCTTATTTTCTGCCCATTGACAAACCTCTCCCCACATTTTGCAAAGACAAAATTCAAAGCAAAAGTCCACATTATGTCAGCTTTCTCATATTGAGAGCTCTGCTATGCCAGTGTTGAATTTTTCCCAAGATTTTTTTCTTCCCCTCTCAAACTGCTTCCTTGGACAGATTTGGCAATAGCTCTGTAAGTGATGTGGACATAATTGCCTACAATAATGAAAACCTACAGAAATTTTTTAATTTTTCATTTTCCCCTTAGGCATACATAGTCTTTCCCCTTCTCCCCCCAGGCAGATCATTCTGAGTGTGCGAGTGTGTGTGCACATGTTACAAAGACAACTACCATGTTAATAAAATATTCAATTTGAAACCCTTTTCGGTATTTGAATTGCTTTTGAATAATGTTTTTAACTAGATATAGCATTGTTGCATTAGCTTTTTAACTTTACCAAGTAATTGAATACACTTTATTACTTGGACTTTTCTAAACTTTCCCCACCCACTACTTTAAATGAGGCATTTACAAACAATACTCAAGTTTGTATTAAAGGAAAGAATTAGTGTGATCCCTTCTTTTTGATGGTAATGCATACATACAATTAAATACCTTTATGCAACGGTGACACTGCTTTATTAGGTCTATTAGTTATTTTCTGCCAATTTATATTTTAACATCATTTCTTAAACATAGTTGTTTTAAAAGAACAGTTTTTCTAAGTAAAACATAACTGTACCCTCCAGAAAATTCTATTAACATGTTCAATTAATGGAATTTATAGTAAGTAAAGCATGCTGAGACCTGGCAGGAATGCCTACTTTAGAGTTTATAAGAGCTGCATGCGTCTAGTATGAAAACTAGCGATTGCAAATGCCAGTTCTACAAATTACTTAGTGTACTATTTGTATCACAGATTTCAAAAGCTGGGTGTTCTTGCTGGTTAAAGCTAAATCATGTCTAGCAACTAAATGAACACATACTTAGGAACCTTCTGAATCTGCACAGATTAAAGTTAACAGTGATAAGTAGAATCAAGCACAGTAGAAGTTTTTCTCAACTATTTGAAATTGACTTTTCTTAAATATAAAACTGAAATTTGTTAAACTATGTTTTGGATCAACCACAGTGCAGCATTGTGGTGGTTTTTAGATTGAAGGATGACTTTCTGCTGTAACTGTCAAGAGTTTGAAATTTTTAATGAAAATAAATGGGAAGTGAAAGATAATTTCTTGGTTTATTGGAGGCACTCCCAACCCCCTGATTGAGAGTTCCCATTAATCAAAGACTTAGCCTCCTTTACATTGTAATTTAGCACTAAATAAGTTTGTAATTATTTATTTAATGACATGTCCCTTTCCTGTAATTATCCTCAGGCAGAAAAGCCTAGTCAAGCTGTATTTCCCATCACAAAACCTGAAACTTAAATTTAACCGTTTTCTTAACTACAGAATTCTCATTTATTTCATGACTGGGCTATATCTTGTAGACAGAGCAAAGTTACTATCCATCCTACAGCCCTGCAGCTTCCTATAACTATTTTCACGGCGGTTATGTTGCATGACTCTTATTATGTCTGGGCTTTTATTTTTCTGAGAAATATGGGAGCTCTAATCAGTACATAATAACATTTGTACTTCCAAGTTTAATAACAAGATACTAACAATTGCTTGGATTTTAATGAACCTTTAAAAGCTCAAGTCACTGAAACTACTTCTGAAGATTTCTATTTTTAAGTTGAACACGTTTTAAAACCAGTTATGCCTGCTATTAAAACATTTACACTTTTGGAATATGTTGCCAACATTTTAAGTAAAACATGAATATCAACTACGAAGGGCCTACCTCTAAAAAATGATAAAATATAATTTTGAAAGAAAAATTTTAGGGATTTTTGCACATTTGTGCAAGTAATTATTTGAAAGAAACCTCATTGTTAAATTAACCAACACCATATGTTTTATGGCCTTTGATGTTTCATGGAGTATTCTCACTTAAAGTTGCTACATTTTAAACTAATTACAATAGTTATTTAGATGAGGAAATAAGTGTCTGAAGTGAACTGGCAGTGTGTGAAAATGTTGGGACCTTTAAAAGGCAATACAGATTCCTATGCTCTCATTTTGTCTTTTGCAAGTGCAAATGTGTTTATATACAGTTGATGATGCAAAAATAGGGTATTGGCAGCAGATTTAGAATATTACAGACCTAAACATTTCTGTAGCAGATATGTTAGGATAACAGTTCTCTTCTTCATCTTTTTATTAACGATGTTCGTTATACAATTTTTATGCTAGGTTATTTAATTAGTTTTTAAATTAATGTAAGAGAAGATATTATTGAAATAAATAAATACCTGAGTAATTGTCATTCTAAACCCTTATTTCTTACTGTGGGAGAGGGGGAAATGTATCTATTCCTTGTTTTTAATTTGCAAAAAGGATTGAAAATATGTAAAATCAAGAGCTAAACTGGTTATATGCTGCCATGAACTTATGTAACAAATAGTAAAGTTCTTAAATAAATTAAGCCCATGTATATTTCTTTGTTTGAATTGAAAGTCTTGAAATATGTGATAATTGAATGTAAAAACTTTGTAAGAGTACAGGCTGTTCACTGTAACAAGGTAATTAATACTTGTCTGCTAGTTGACAAACTACAGAAGCTGCTTTTACAATATGGGATGGACTTTGACCATGATGTCCTTGAACAGTTACCAGCATCCTTTCAGCTGAAGAACTGCAGATATTTTAGGCCATACTTTTAACCAGAAGCAGTTTTGCAACCCAAGAAAAAGGGGAATCTGGTCAAAAACAGCTTCCATGATGAACTTTTTTGGGGGAAAAAATCAGCTAACGTCCCTGGCAATCTTTAAGAGCACTAGTTATGACTAATTACCCTGCAATCTTTGATGACTATTCCACGTGACAGCACTTTTAGCACCTTTCCTCATTGGTATGGACTTCCTCATGGACTGCTGCTTCATGGATAATGGCTTCATTGCTTTGGGTAGATTAAGGTAGTCAAACGACAAATAAACAGTTTTTATTATGGCTCTTAAAATCAGGCAACTTTCAACCTTTAAACCCTTTGTGAAAATTCTGATTCCAGCACTATAGCTCTGACCGTAGGTTGACTGTTATATTCAGTGTTGTCTTTATCAGAATAACCAGTGCCATTAATCCTCTCACAGACATGTAAGGTAGATAGCAATCGTTAGTATATAGGAGACTATTTTATGTCTCCAAATAATACAGCTTTTGTTTCCTCCAGCAAATTTCTGAGTGATTCTAATAAATGCCATCTAATACATTCATGATCTTGTTTTTCTCTGTAGAGATCTTTGCCATGGCAGCAACTTGTTAAATAAGTGTAATTACATAGCACAACTCAAAAGACGAGATTTAAATTTAGCAGTCAGTTGGTTACATTAGATTTCATAGTAAATGGAATAGGAAGTATTTTTACTTGTAGTAGTTGAGTGGATCCCATTTGAACCAATTTACTGCCAAAATTCAGATAAGCAGATTTGGTTCGGTTTGTAAAGGTTTTAGCTCTAGGATTAATCGTTGATTTTCAATATCCTAGAACATACTAAGTCTTTCCATCAATATACTTTCACATACCTCTAATCTTACACTTCCTTGAAACAGTGATATACGCTAGCCACGTTTGTTTACTAAGGAATGTTATAAGGGCCCTGGAATTGTAGGAATGGAGATTAAACTTTTATGTTCAATAAAAGGGAAAAGTAGATAGGCACCATGTCTGATCAAATAGGAAGTTACATAGGATTTCTTAAGCAATTCTTGGAATAGTGGGTCTTTTCTGCCATGTCACACATGCCATTGTGCCATTTAAAATTGAACGTGGAAACCTCAGGTTCATGGGCAGCAAAAGTGAAAGGACATTTTGTGCTTCCCACGGCCCCCCTCTGCCCAGCACATTAGCTTAGTGCTTCAGATGTCAGCCCAAGTCCCTGCTACCTCTTTTCCTGCTGCCCAGGAAGAGTATTTGTGCTGGAGCTGGGACTCTGGCATTCCTCAGGTGATCATCCACAAGAATTAGGTGGAACAGGCCTGAGCCTGGAAGGTCTGCATTTTAAGGACTCATGTTAGGCTCTCAGATATCAATACACCTTAGCTAGTTTCTTCTGCTTGTTAAAATATGGCACTCTCTCAGGCCATGATTTAGTGACTGGTTTTCACTAGATAGCTGGTTAATACCTAGCTCTTTTATTTTTTAAAGGGAACTGATTAGGTTTGCTGCTTTAAAACAAAAACCTAATTCCAAAGCATGGCAGAATACCCTAGGTAGGAATTACGGGAATCCACGGTAAAGAAACATTTTTCTTAAAATTTGTAGCTACCTACTGTGCCTGACTTGATGCCTGTGTGAGGATTAAGCCCTTAGTCTGTTCTTGCAATTACTCAAATAACAAGTTTAAAAATATTTGCTTTTGTAATAAATAAAAATCATCATCTACCCTTTTGAAGAATTTGTCTGTTTATAATTACCTGTATTGTATCACATTGAGTGTATCTGTCTGTTTTCTGTACAATCTTATTTTTGTATAAGTATTGGAACCATTTACCAGTAGTCTTGCTGGATGGATTTAATAGGCCCTGTCACATAAGGAATTTATGAACGTGGTCTGCTTGCATGTGGTATGCAAGGCCTTTGTACAGTGCATATGACTGAATATTAATAAAACAGCACCTGATAGGAAGTTAGAGATGTTTAACAATAAAGTAACTCATACTATGTGATTTTATGGGAAGAGAGTTGAGGAAACATCTATGATTCTGCCTAACTACAAACTTCTATTCAGGGTTTTAAATAATGACCAAGAGACCAAATAGTACTTGCCGTTCTTTACTATATGAAAGCAAAAAATTAATGATAAGCAGGCATTGTACATATTGGTTAATGGATTGACAGTAATACATTTCTGTATATACTCATCTGTAAAGATTAAAAAAAATTTTTTTTTAAACAGTTGGGAAGGGAGAGAAACTAATACGCAGGAGATACACTGATCAGTTGCCTTACATACCCCTAACCCAAGACCTGACCTGCAACCCAGGCATATGCCCTGACTGGGAATTGAACCAGCAACCTTTAGGTTCCACAGGCCGGCGCTTAAACCATTAAGCTATCCCAGCCAAAGGCTGTATATAATTATATTTTATTATGGAATTAGAATGAGTTCTTGCTTAACTTTAGGTGAAAGGAAACACTTCAAGGTTTTGTTAATCTCTAGTATGGGTGTTTGGTATTAAATAAATCTTAGCTTAAACAAAACTTATAAGCAAGTTTGCTATCAAAGCAGGGGTTCATGTAAAAGTTCTAAAAAAAATGTCATGACATTTCCCACACTTTTGTATTAAATGACCGGGTCTCCAACCTTGTCCATCCAACATTGTTTTTGTTGTTGAAAGAATTTTCTCAACACATTGTTGACCAGTCACGGAAAAACTCACGTTTTTCAAGCCCAAATGTTGATGACCGATAATGTTAACTTATGTTTGCACTTACGTTAGCTTATCCAATTTTTAAAACAGTAATAGAGAATTTTGTACAAGTTTTCTTAATCATGTTCAGTCATATTTATTATAAAAAATATTTTTCTAGACATTCCAGGTTTATCACAATTTTAGTATTTAAAAAATTTCAAATATGATACATCATGGCAGCAAAGAATTTTCCAATTAATTATATGCAGACGCTTTTTCTGATTGCCCTAGTAACTCTGAGGTATATAGCAGTGAAGTGGGAGATGATAGCCTGTCAGACGACATTATGAATCTGGTATCAGACCACCAAAACAGCAAAAATGAAATGTAATAGAACCTGAAAGTGAAAGTGATTTTGAAGAAGAGTGGACAGAAAATGACATTACATCAACCTTAAAGGATTACACAAATATTTCTGGTTTAACTGTTGAACTTAGTGGTCCACAGAGTATATCAGTGATGTGATGGATCTATTTTTGATAATGACTTATTTTAAGTGCTTCTCAAACCAATTTATGCCACCATCAAATGAAAAAACTATAAAACACCTGCTGAAACTGTACCATGAATGGTAGTTACCACTAGTAACATGAAGAAGTTTCTTGGTTTACTGATATTGATGGAACAAACAAAAAGTTAATTGGAGAAATTACTGGTCAACATATTCTTTGCTTGAAGCATCCATATTTCCTAAAACTATGACCAGAATGAGGTTCAAGCAAATCCTTATTTTTTCATCTTAGAATTTACAAGCCACATCTAATGAAGACAGACTTAACAAAATTTAACGTCTTTTGGATGACTTCCAAAATTTCAGTCTGTCTTTAGATCTAAACAGAAGTTATCCCTAGATGAAGCAATGACACCAAAGAGAGGGCATATCAACTTCAGAAAGTTTCACTTCAATACATTATGTATAAATAAAGTATACTTAAGTTTATTTAGCTTGTTTCATTTTCATATTCAATTATGAAAAAATAGCCAATGACAGAGCTTTTGTATAAAATTGCCAGTCAATAATGTGTTAATATTGTTTGGGTATCAAACCATACACAGGCACTGACAAGAGAATTTTACACTTCTTGGCCCAAGGAACGAATTTCAGAGACAAGTTCTCTGAAAAATAGTGTATGCTTCTAAGGATGGCCATTAGAAGTATACACTCTAATTACCCTGATTCCTTCCCAAGGTGTGAATACTTAATATTTTTTAAAAATTTACATACTTCATTCAAGATACTTTCCTTTAACATTCAGTTCTATTATAACTACCTGTAGTATTCCTTTACAAGCATCACTTATTTTGACTGGCAATTACTATATTTAATCCATTTAAATGTTAAATGATTAAGCATGATCAGGTGTGATATGATCAGGTTCTCACTTTACCAAGATCATTCCAAATAAAAGGCAGAGAATGGGTAAGATATAAAACGAGGTGGGAAGACAACCCAAGAGACCATTATAGAAAAAAATACCTTGCACTACAAGGTAGAAGGGGTTAAAAGAACTGGATAAATATAATAGACACTTGAATGGAACACACAAGACTACTTGGAGGATGAGAAGAAAAGATGACTCCCATATTCTGGGCAACTAGATAGTTGGTGGTGCCAATGATTGAGACAAAACAAATGCAGGTTTGAGGAAAAGATGCATTCGTGGTGGGACATGTTGGTTGTGATAAGATTTCTACATCAACATAGTTTATGGGTTTGAAGATGGGAGATCTACAAAGTTCTGATTTATTAACGGGTAACAAATTACCCCAAATTCACCCGGTGAGAACTCACTACCCAATGCACATAGAAGCCAATACTACAACGTTGGCTTTTGAGAAAGGGTTTTATTGCAAAGTCAACCAGCAAGGTTAGAAAGGAAGTAAGGCTCAAATTTGTCATCTAATCCAGGGCAAGTTTTAAGGAGCTGTAGAACAGGTTGATATATGGAAGCATTGGCGGGGAAGGTTTTGACTGAAGAACTTTGGACCTTGGCCATTTTTGGTAAGATATAGTAACGGGCTTCAGCACCAGATCTTTCTAGGACAACTGACCTACCCTTTGCTTCTGAAAGGATTCCAGTGTTCAAGTTCCATTCATGTCCCAGTCCTGTAGTTCTGGGTACATCAGGAGGTCAAATTGTCTCTAAACATACTTCAGCTGCATGACTTGTGGTTTTGGTTTGCTGTCTCTGAAAAGCAACTTAATATCTTGTTAGAAACAGGACAGGGCCTATTTAAACTGATTCTGCAGTTACAATCCTAATTTTTATGGGTCAGGAATCGAAGCAGCATATAACTAGGTAGTTCTGGCTCAGGGTGTTACAACAGTTTGCGGTCATCTTGCCCTGACTGGTGTGCCTCAGTTAGTTGGGCATCATCTGGCAAAGTGAAAGGCTGCTGGTTCGATTCCTGGTCGAGCACATGCCTGGGTTGCAGGTTTGGTCCTTGGTCCAGGAGCATGCAAGAGGCAAGATGTTTCTCATGCAGTATGCTTTTTTCCCTCTCTTTCTCCCTCCCCCTTCCCTTCTCTAGAAGTAAATTAAAGTTTTTTTAAAGATTTTATTATTTTTAGAGAGAGGGAAGGGAAAGAGACAGAGAGGGAGACAGACATCAATGTACAGTTGTCTTTCACCTGCCTCCAGCTGGGGACCTCGTTTGCAACCTGGTTATGTGCCCTGGCTGGGGAATTGAACCAGTGACCTTTGGGTTTGCAGACCAACACAATCCACTGAGCCACCAGCAGCGCTAAATAAAATCTTTAAAAAAAAAGTTTGCAGTTATGTCAAGGTTTGATTGGGAGAGGATCCATGTCCAAGCTCACTCAAGTGGTTGCTGGCCGACTGCCTGAGCAGCCTAAAGACATGGTGGCTGACTTCACCCAGAGCAAGTAATACAAAAGAGAGGAAAGGAAAGGTGGGGGGGAAATGTACACTCAGGGCAGAAACGACAGTCTTTTTATAATCTGTAACTTCTGGTATATATACTATTTGATTGAAGCAAGTCATTAAGTCCGGCCCACACTCAGGTGGAGGGGAGTGAACGTCCAACACTTCTACATCAAAGAATTTGCGGGAGTATGACATTTTTTAAACCACCACAACACCACACCCAGATTATTAACTTCCCTAAAGCATAATTTATCACTACCTCCTCTCCTTCCCTAGCACTAGTTCTGAAACCTTGTATCTAAATTTCTCCAAAGTATAAACCCTCAGCTTGACAATAAATTCCTAAACCTACCATTGGAGCCTCATCTCCCGAATAAATTCCTAAACCTACCATTGGAGCCTCATCTCCCGTTCCTCCTCTCTGCACATTCCTGATTCAGCCACTAACTACTTCCAAATACCACCATGTTCTTTCGCCCGAATTCATACATTCCCTTTCAAACTTGAGTGCAGGTGGCAAACATCGAACAGTCCTAATGCTCTTTTCACATATCAGATAACACTGGTAAAGGTGACCTAATGTAACAATTCATAATCTTGTGCTAACACTAATTCCGTCTTCTACTAGATTCTGGAATAGAAAAGTGAGTAGTAGGTACCAAAGATTTAAGAAAATTTCTTACAGAGGCTGAGCAAAGATAATCATTATTAGAGATCAGCAGCCGAACACCCATTCCTCCAGCTTCAGTATTACGGAAGTTGTTTTAACTATCAAAAAATTTCCATCGCTAGTTCCAAAAAAGACTAGAACCATCCTAAAGGTCCATCAGAAATCTCCTAAATAAACTATTGCTCATCTACCTGCAGGAAGGTCATTCGGAATTTTAAAAGATGAGGCTGAGCATTATGCACTGACCCGACCAATCTCCAAGATAGATTAGGAGGAAGCGTCAACGTATAGAACGATGGGTATACCAAGCCGGTTGTGTTTTTTTTAAAAAAACATTAAATTTAAACCCACCCATACATAAAAAACAAAACAAAACCCAAAAATCTATTTCTTAAACATGCCTAGAATACGTCTGGGAGGTTCCAGGAGAAAATTAAGTGGTCTCTTCTGGGGGTGTGGGGCCGCAGGGAGGCTCTGCCGCATTCCAGCCTGCACCGTTAGGTTGGTGTGTCCTTACCTCCCACCTGCGTGACCCGAAGCGCAAGCTGGCTCTGGCTCCTCCTTCGGGACCCCACACCTCTTAACGACGTCGCTGGCGTTCCCTGGGCCTGAGTCCACGGAATTCTCCCCGGCGGTGGGGAGGTTCCCGCCACCTTCGCGTTCGAGGAGACGGCCCGGCCGGCGTAAGTGGTTCGCCGAAAGCCACCAGGCTGGAGCGTGGTAGGGCCAGAGAACTCCCCGCTGTCCCGACGCCCCTCGCCGACCGCCTGAAAGCGGGATCCACAGAAGCGGGTGACCCCGACTCAATGAGCGGACACGCCTCCTCTACAGCCTTCCGGCGCTTAATCTCCTTTGTGAAAGAGAGAAACCAAAATCGCGAGCCCCCTTCCCCCGCCGACCCGCTAGGAAACCCGGAGCAAATGGGAAGGGGAGGTGTTACTGCAGAGAAGAGAGTGCAGCCGCTAACTGAGAAACACTCAATTTGCGCTTGCCCGCCAAATCGCTACGCGGAGACGCCCGGAAGTGACGTGAGGGTTTACGTTACGCTCCCTAACTTCCGGTTACGGGCCTAGGTTCTTGTGTGTGTGTGTGTGTGCGCGCGCGCGGGGACCGTGTGTCCGTTGCTGCCCCAGAGGCTGCACGAGGTGAGGGAGCGAGATGGAGGACTCGGCTTCAACCCCCGCCGCAACCTCAGCTTCAGCCTCAGCCTCAGCCTTAGCGACCGAGGCCGCGCTGGAACAGCTGGATAAAGAGCAGGTGAGAGACTCCTGGGAAGGGGGTTGCGGATGCGGGTGGCCACGGCCGCGTGGCGCGGGAGGCGGACTCCGCGCCTCCTTGGGTGCTCCTGGAGCTTTGGAGGGTCGCTGGTTAGCGGTATTGTCAGCCTGCCGGCTTAGGCCAACCCTGCGGCCTGACTTTCTTAAATTGGATCGCAGGGATGGCGTAGACTCTGGGGAGAGATGTACGTCCCTCTGCTACCCTACCGTTTAACTAAGTCGCTTCATTTTGCAAGGCGCAGTTACCTAGCGTTTAAGATGCGCTCTGTTGCCCTCCGCTCGCCAGTAGATGCTAGTTAAAGGGTGTTGCGCATTTCCTGGGGATTACTGCCTTCATCGCGAACAGAGGGGCAGCATTTTCCCTCTGCCTCTTGATCAGGCGAGTGTTAAAAGAGGATACTTAGCTGGTTTCTGGTGTATTCTTAAATTCCTGTGGTGACAAATTGTAGGATCCTAAGAGCTCTGGTTGTGGAAGTTGCCTATTAAAATAGAATTCTAGCAGGAAAAAAAAGGGGGGGAAAAGGGGGTGGGGAGAGAGCAAATGCGTAATTAGGTTGAGATTTCATTGATTTATTTCCACTTTGCAGATCAAAAAGGCAGTGGAAGCTCTGTTGGCACGCTCCAGAACCAGGAAAAAAGCAAATCAATTGCTTTTGAACGAAAATGAAAGTTTCTTTTTAATGGTGATATTATGGAAAATTCCAAGTAAAGAACTGAGGGTCAGAATGTAAGTTCTGGTTTTCTGCCTTTGCTCTTTTTATCGGCTTTGTCAATTCTGTGTAGCTTTAACAGTCACAACTTAGTTTCTAATGGAAACTTTGATAACTTAAAAGAAAAATCCAAGTTGATGTAAATAATTGTACCTTTAACTAAAACCATAGAATTTAGATGGGCTTAAATTTCCTTGAAATGTCATCGTTTTTCTGGGGGCTTGGTGGACAATTATTTTAAGCAGTTCTGTTGAATCTGAAACCCAATTTCTTGAAAGAACAAAGGTTTGAATAAATTAAAGAGCTTTTGTGCTTTCATAGAATGTTATCTTTCCATATCAAGCTAGTTCCAAGCTGAAACACTTGAGGTCCTGGACTTGCTGCTTTATACAGAGACTATTAAAAACTTGGCAGTGAATTCCTTATGAAAAAGAAACCAGTGGAATTACATATTATTATTCTTTCTTTATCCTTGAGGACATTTCATTGCTTTTAGAGAGAGAGGAAGAGAGAAACATCAAAGTAAGAGAGAAATACCAACTAGCTGCCTCGGTACACACCCAGACCGGGGATCGAACGTGCAACTTAGACACATACCCTAAACAGGACAGGGAATCAAACCCATGACCTTTCAGGCATTGATCAGCCAACGCCGCACCGGCCCAGGCAGCAATTAATTGCACATTCTTACTACAAAACCATTAGGTCAGAGATGCCCCCTCTGCAATTATCAGACTTCACATATGAGAACACAAGTAATTTTTTAGTTTAAACAGGTCCCATGTAATATTTGGGGCCTACTTTTACTTGAAAAACAATTTTTTTTTTTTAATTTTATTGTTGTTGTATTACATCCATCCCAAAAACAATTAAAATTCAACTGGATGTCCTGTATTCCATCTAACAACACTGCCTCTCTGTGGAGTCTCTCATTACCTGAGTATCAAAAAGCCAGCTCTGTTAAAGAAAGCAGTATGTAGGGTAGTAAGTTTCTTTTCTTTATTGGTGGGGGTGGGGTGGGAGGGTGATTACAAATTGGAATGACCCTTTTGATCCTCAAAAACTATTAGGTAATGTTCACGAACTGTCTTAGCCAGATTGCCTTAGTTATTGCTTTATGTATTCTTTATTCCACATCTTTGCTTAGGCAGTTTTCCCTTCTGAAAGCTCTCATCATCTATAGAATATTTTTTCAACTGCTCACCTCTTCGTGACTTCTACCACTTACCAGCTTACATAGCACTTCCCATCTTGTTTGGCAAGTCATGCTATTGTGTGTTGCCCTCTTCTTAAACTAAGGAATTGTTTCCTCAGAACATGTAGGCCTAGTAAGTGCATTAAACATTTTTAAGTCTCAACATCTACCCTGGCCAGCTTTATCCTGATAGGCCAAGGTTGTGGGTTTGATCCTGGGTCAGGGCACACATAGGTGTCAATAAATGAATGCATAAATAAGTGAAACAACAAGTCAGTGTTTCTCTTTTGCTCTAAAAATCAAAATATTTTTTTAATTGGAAAAAAAATGTAACACCATAATTATGGTATGTTTGCTAGTCCCTCTTGGTTTGTTCCATGTTTTTTGTTTCACCTCTTAAGAGCCGTGTTGTTTATGGAGCAAGCCCAGTTTTTCTGCAAGGTGAAGTTTTGAATTAGAACTATCTGAATAAAAAGTCAATTCTAGCCCTGGCTGGTGTGGCTCAGTCAATAGGCGCAAGCCCACAACCTGAAAGTTCACTGGTTCTAGTCAGGGTACGTAACCAGGTTGCAAGCCAGGTCCTTAGCTAGAGGCAGGTGAAAGGCAACCATACATTGATGCTTCTCTCCCTTTCTTCTTCCCTCCCTGCCCTTCTCTTTGGAAATAATGAATAAAATCTTTTTTAAAAAATCAACTCTAGTACATTATTGGCTATGCTATGTATACACATACGCATATAGTAACGCATAAAATACTAGTTTTATATACACTATTTTGGGTGTTTGAATTTGCTCTTTTTGTTTTTTTTAAACATTTTATTCATTATTTTTTAGAGAGGGGAAGGGAGGGAGGACAAAAGGGAGAGAAATAGCAATATATGGTTGCCTTTTGTGTGTCTCTGGCTGGAGACCTGGCCTGCAACCCAAGCATATGCCCTGACTGGGAATTGAACCGGCTACCCTTTGGTTCACAGGCAGGTGCTCAATCCTGAGCACTGAGCTACACCAGCAAGGGCTGAATTTGCACTTTTATTATATTCCAAATATTAATTGATATTTTAGTCTATGGGCATTTAATGACTTACTTCCTTAAGTCCTTCTCCTGTACCATTGAAAACCAGATACATGTTTTAAATGTTCTCAGCATCGTATTTACTTATATAATGTAAATGAAGTTTATTGAAATGACAATAAATTTATTCTGTGTTCTGTGGAGTATAAACAGACATTCTGTGTATAATAATGCTTTATTCCTTGGCTCCTTCTCACATATTTTGCAGGTTCTTGCCTCATGGTATTCGATCAGATTTAGCGGATATCTGTTTATTTACTAAGGACGAACCCAATGTAACACCTGAAAAGACAGAAAGTTTTTATAAAAAACTTTTAAACAAACACGGAGTTAAAACCATTTCTCAGGTAGGGTTCATATCCCTGCTGTTAATATTTTCAAGAAACTTTAAAGATTTGATTCAGTTGAAGCGGTCAGTAATACATTGCTACGTTACCTAGTGTAACTCTCCTAAGAATTTAATTACTAACTTTAACTTTTTATTTTTAATTTCATTCTCCTTGGCTTAAAGTGGGGCATATTCCATCTTTCTTACAATGGGTGGGCTGTCTAGGTTTGTTGACCCAAAGCTCGCCATGAACATGAGTGACTTTCTTGAAGATTTGACTGACAGTTGCTCCATTATATCATTTTCTCTTGTACCTACAGAGCATCCTGTGTTTGACTTAGCACTTCTCACCCTGTACTGCTGCTCTTGGTATCAGTTTTTTAGCTAAGGTTCTATATCGTTTGTCTTCATGATTACACATTTAATATAATGCCTGGCTCATGTTGGGTACTCAACATGTTCACTAAACTATGGCTCTAGGACGTTTTAAAATCTGAACACAAATTGTCCAGATACTTCTTGTTTGTTTCCTTAACTTTTTTGTGTTCTCTGTTTTCTAGATTATTCCATTCCGAACTTTAAAAAAGGAATATAAAGCCTATGAGGCCAAGCTCCGCCTCCTGGGTAGTTTTGACCTCTTCCTTACTGATTCAAGAATCAGACGGCTCTTACCCTCACACATCGGGAGACATTTCTTTAAGAGAAAGAAGTAAGTTTCTCCCAATTTTGAGCAGCTCAAAATTTATAGGTGTATGTGCATTGTGCTGTAAATGCCTGTGTATTATTACAGAGTCCCAATACCTATAAACCTTAAAGCCAAGAATCTTTCCAAAGAGATCAACTCATCAATCGGTGGAACTGTCTTAAACATCACTAAAAGTGGTTCTTGCAGGTAAGTGACACATTAATGTGTTTCTGTGTTTAATCTTATATTTAATAATGATTTTATAAACATTTTTATAAGAGTGCTAATGAAACCACATCCTTCTGTCAAAATTAAAATTCATCCTTTAGACAAATCTAGTTCTCTAGAACAGTGCTGTCCCATAGAACTTTCTCCAGAGATGAAGATGGTTTGTATCCCTGCCGCCTCCTACAGGAGTCATTAGCCACATATGGTTGGTGAGCACTTGAAATGTGGCTGCTTCAGCTAAGGAACCAAGTTTCTAATTTTACTTGAATTTAATTGAATTAGAATAGGCACATATGCCTACTGGCCAATGCTTACCATATTGGGTAGGGCACCTCTAGATTAAGGATAGCAAAGAGAATAGGATTAATGGTTAGAGACTATCAGTGGTACTGGGCTTTCATGTTGACCAGAATCATATGCTTTAATGTGAAAATCCACCTCAGTCTTGGTTTGAACATATTTAAAGTCATTTCATAAAATACTTAGTCTACTGATTGGACAACTGTGGTATGGGAATGGGCAGCTGCCAGTAGGGCATAGCTATAGAATATGGTCCTTTCAAAGATATCCAGGAACCCATGATCCATGGTCACACATACCATAAGATAGTACCACCAGGGTTTCTTAACTGTATGTGCCTGGGAGGCCAGCCCTTGGCCTCCCAGTGTTTCCAGATAGGACAGAACGGAATTCACTGGGTAAGACAGGTGGGCTTCTGCCTTCAGATGGAAAGTCCCTTATTTGGGTGTCATTAGGTAGCTGAGAAAGTCGTTCATCAGGCCTGGACCCCTTTTTTTGGTAATAGGCTCGCATCAAAACACTGGCTTATGAGAAGCAGAACATCAGAGGCCTGGTTCATGGGATCAGCATGTAGCTGGGAAAAGGGGACAGCACCGTGCAACCAGATAAAGGAGTAACAATCTACTGCCCCTGAGGTTTTTCCAAGCCAAATCCACAGATTAAGAAAGATGGTGGCCCCGGCTGGTGGGGTTCAGTGGATTGGCACTAGCCTGCGAACCCAAAGGTCACTGGTTCGTTTCTCCAGTCAGCCTACGTAACCAGGTCCTTACCTGGAGGCAGGTGAAAGGCAACCATACATTGATGCTTTTTCTTCCTTTCTTCCTCACTGCCCTTCTCTCTGAAAATTATGATTAAAATCTTTAAAAAGAAAAAAGGAAACATTGTGGACAACTAATAAAAACAATACAAAAATCTAAACCATTCTTTTATTTCTTTCCCCATCTTTTCCTAACATATTAGTTGCTGTCTTCCTTCTCCCCTTCCTTTCCCACCTTCTCCTTCCTTTCCTACTTTTCCCTTTCTTATGTCTACCTTCCTTCCTCTTTTCCTCTCCCTCCTCCTTCCCCCTGCCTTCTTGCTATTTTTCCATCTGCAAAGCAAAGGTGTGCTTGCAGGTAGGTGGCATTGGGCACAGTGGGTGGTCAGAGCCTGTTCTTTGCATAGATGGTCGTGGGAGCACAAGCTCCTGTCTCACCCTGCTTCTGAGACACCTGCCTTTTGACTTCCGTGATGGGGATGATGGGGACTGGAAGGGAAAGGTGAACCCAGTGGCTAAGCATTCGGCACTCCCGGTTGACTTGTGCCTGCACTCTGCTTCAACTGAAGGGATGGTCTTGCTCTTGGCATGAAGCCTGATTCTGTAGGAGAGAGAAGAGCTCTGTTTTAGAGATGGCAGCAGGGTCAGAGCAGTGGAACTCCGAAGGGAGCAAAGCAGGCAGCCCTCCTGGGAGTCTTTCCTTTTGAGAATAGTAACTGCTAGAGGTAATTGTCCTCTGAAAAGTTGTGGGCTGACTCAGTGGGCCTGTGTTTTCTTTTTTAGGATTGTATATATTTCTCACATATCTGCTTATGCTTATTTTGAGTATTTATCTTAAAAAGCTTGTTTGTCTGAAACTTTATTAAATTCCAGCACCATACGCATCGGTCACACTGGAATGCAGGCCCAACACATTGCCGAAAACATTGTTGCTGTCGCAAAAAAGCTTTCACAGAAATTGCCACAGGTACAGTTTTGCAGATACATCAAATGATTGTTCATTTAAAAGAAACAAAGAATGTGTACATAATATTACTCTGTTTTTGCTGTTTGTTTCAGAAGTGGGAGAGTGTGAAACTCTTGTATGTGAAAACTGAGAGATCGGTTGCTCTTCCCATCTTTTCTTCATTTGTCAGCAGTCGGGATGATGCCAAACGAGTGTTGACTCCTAGTCAGAAGAAGAAAGTGAGTCAACTTTGAAATATTGGATAGACTTAACCAAGGACATAAATGTTGCCCAGAGAGAGAATGAGGTTGCCATTCCTGCGTGACTTGTCTTTCAGTAGTTTTACAGTGGCTATACTTTTTGTATTCATTGCTCCCTTTTTACATATGAGGTTAGTTAATATTGGTACGAATAAAGTACTGTAGGATATATATTTATGATAAGTTAGGTGCTTTAATTTCTCTTAAAAGGTCTAATTAGGTTTAGAAAGGGTTTATTCAGTGGCAAGTGGAGCTAACAGAAACAGGAAAACCAAAATCTAGTTTAAGTTCTTCATTTATTTTATGGGCAAAATTTAAGATTCTATTAGGCTGATGGGTATCTATTCTTTTTGGTTTGTAGGTTTTCAGTGCTAACAGGTACCGTTGAAAAAGAAGTCAGAATGAGATAACAGAACTTTTTTCCTCTTTGTTGGACCAATCTCCTAGTTTATTCTTTCTTCAGCCATGTTAATTATGTCCAATAAGTTTTTAACTTTGGTCTTTTCCTTTTTTTACTTCTAGAAGTTCCATGTTTTCTTCTTTTTCAAATTGGATGTACTCTTTTTATCCTATTGTCTATAAATAGTCACGATTCTTAGAATGTTAAGCATAATTACTCAATAGTTGTATGCTAATTCAAATAGTAGAAGCCTTGGTGTTGCAAGTTGTCTCTGCCAGCTGGTTCCTTGTGGACAACTAATAAAAATAATACAAAATCTAAACCATTCTTTTATCTCTTTTCCTATCTTTTCCTAACATAATAGTTTCTGTCTTCCTTCTCCCCTTTCTTCCCACCTTTCCCTTCCTTACATCTACCTTCCTCTTTCCCTCTTCCTCCTCCTTTCCCCCTCCCTTCTTGCTATTTTTATATCTAAAACAAAGTTGTGCTTGCAAGTTATTTCTGTTTGGTTATCTCTGATTGTGATGGTCGTGACATTTTGGAAAGTTATTTGTAGAAATAATTTGAGGTGTAGGGTGGAGATCCTTTCTCTGGAGGATTGACATTTGTGTCTGCCAGGCACCTTGGGGCACTGCTCTCAGTTTGGACCGCATCCAAAGATTAAGGTTCCCTGAATGACAGGACAAAGCCTGGTGTTACACCTGTAGGGCTTTGTTTCTGTGCATCTTTGCCCTGAGGGTGGAGCTCATGGGGTCCCAGCTTATGACGGAGGTTTTTTCCACTTAGATTTCCTGCCCAGTGTGGATGCTGGGATTTGATTTCTCTTTACATGCATTATATCCCCTGGTTTTCTTGTAGCTATTAAAACAAAAGTTAGTGATCAGGAGATAGCCTACAAAAATGGATTGTGGGCTCATTTACATTGTTGGGTCCTTGTTTTTAATTTCTTACAGTATAATTAGCTCATCAGTGCTTTTAGGAAAGAAAAAAGATTTTTTAAATATTTTATCTTACCTTTTTACTTGTTTTTATTTGGAGGATGATCTGAAATAACACACACTGCTATTGTAGGAAGCAGGAAGTCTGGGTTTTTTGCCATCTGTACCGGATTCAGTTGAGGGCTTTGTGAAGAGGTTAGAATTGCTGGTTAAAATGGAATTTGGATGTTACAATAGATGTTATTAACAGGACTCTATGGTAAGGATAATGGACCTCTAGCTGTGTGAATTTTTTACTGTTTCAACATTCAGACACAAAGTAGGAAAAGAATGGTCAGGGTTTTTGTTTTGTTGGTTTTTTGGTACCAGCTTGAAATACAGTTCACATCATCACATACTATGTAGTCCAGGATAATTGTTAATCCACCTATAATTAGATTGACTTTCACAAAACTGGGACTGTGTACCTTAGATACTCAGGTTTTGAGTATTGCTAAGTAATTTACCACATAAATTGCATCTGTGGTGAATTATATACCAATATAATTCGACTCAAAAACAAAGTAAAGATGAGGTTCAAGTGCTGCTCATGGGGTTTGTTTTATGAGAGCTTGTGAGGGTCCAGACCCTTTCAGGAAACTGACAAGTAAATCAGAACTGCAGGTGCTAAGTCTGTTCTATTTGTTTTCCAACTAAAGTATCTCCTACTAAAATTTTGATTTTCCATAGGAAGAAAAGAAAATGCAAAAGCGAAAAGAGTATTATGAAAAACGAAAGGAGAAGAAAAGAAACAAAAAGCTTACAGAACAGGCAAGAAAGACTGCATCAGCCCTAACTACAGAGGAGGCAGCCCCTAAAACTAATGGTCATCCACTGAAGGACCCTGGACTTCAGAAGAAAGAGACCCCCAAGCCTGAGAAGAAAAAAACCCACAGAGTAAAAGCCCCCAAAAAAGTGCAAGATGAGTCTGAAGAAGAAATTCCATTACTGGTTCCAATAGGAGAAACTTCTGCCAAAGAAAAGGTACATGTACATTTACTAATATTTAATATTCACAGTGGAATGATTCAGTGACCACTGTGTGTCAGGCAGGCATTGCTGAGTGATGGATGTATCACAGGTGGGAGGCACTGCTTATGGGATTCTGTTTTGAGGGAAACCTAATAACCAAGATTTGAAGTAATAGAGAAAAATAGTAGGGTAAACCCTAAGAACTCAGGAAATAGTTACTAACAATTACTTGACCTTTTGTTTAAATATTGGAGCCAGGTATAGTAAATAGCCTTTTGTGTACCTTGGAATCAAGGAAGGTTTACCCGTATTAAAATTCTGAGAAACTTTGCCTATGGTTTTAAAAAGCAGGCCAAGGAGGGTATTTTGGCAGTGGCTCAGTTTCTCAAGGTGGGTCCTGGATCCTGCCTCTGAAATCTTTCAAGCTCTCCATCCCTAACGGTTCTTATCAGAAATCTAACTTCATGAGTTTCAAAGGAGATTATGAAGTGTTCTCAAAGCACTACTGAAATTTTAAAACATCCTTGAAGTTAACATAAGTGATTATGATGATGTTTACAGCATAATTGTTTTTAGAAAAAGTAAGCTGTTTGTTTACAATGGGGCTGGCAGGTAATACAAGGTCTGTCTCAAAAGTATCAGCTGCGCAAACTCTTTTAATTATTACATTGAAATTGACCTGATGCTTTCAAGACAGGCCTTGAATGGTGGAAATTAAATGAGTGGAAAGCAGCCCTGGCTGGTGGCACAGTGAATAGGGTGCCGGCCTGCAAACCCAAAGGTCACTGATTTGATTCCCCAGCCAGGGCACATAACCAGGTTGCAAGCCAGGTCTCCAGCCAGGTTTGTGGCTGAAGGCAGGTAAAGGGCAAGCATACATAGATGTCTCTCTCCCTACCCCTGTCTCTGAAAATAATAAGTAAAAATTTAAAATTTAAAAAAAAAAAAGTGGAAAGCATAACTAACAGTATTATCTGTCAAGATCTATAGAAATGTTTATGCTCTTTGAATCCATCTAGGAAATAAGATAATAACATGAAATTTTCATCATTGTTCTGATGACTGTAGAAGCAAAAAATGAAAAAATGTTACATACCCTTGCAGTAGTTTTTGTAAAGTTATTTGAAATAATGTTTAGGAAGAGTTTACAGTGCTTTGGTAATACTAACGAAATGGGAAAAGGGCATAATGGCTTTTAAATCCATACTCATAGGGGAAAGGTGAGAATTACTAATACTGTGTGTTCAAGTTATTAGCAAGTTTGTTTTTAACATTTTGATGGTTTTCAGATTTTTCGTAATTTGTTGGAAACAAAGTTTTTTGGTTATTGGGTTTTTTTTTTTTTTTTTTGTCTACATAGTCTATTTCTATATTGGACAGAGTCCGTTGATAGAATGTTGTCCTTGAATCATCAACAGTAGTCATCTGGGATGCTTGGAAAATTCAGGATTCTTGGCCTGTAACACACTCCTCAGAGGACTGCAAATGAAACTTCAGGAAATGGGTTTTTGTAAAAGGCACCTCAGTTGGTTTTTACACATACAGTTTGGGAACCCCATGCTCTAACCCATGTGCAAGGAATTCACAGCTGAAGGCGAGTGGGAGTCAGGATTAGGTCACAGGAGGCCCTACATTCAACCATTGAGGAAGATGGTTTTCCTTTGATTGGACCAGGGAGACCACCAGAGTCCTCTTTATAATCAATAATGGAATGCAGCTGCCTTTCAGAATGTCTGCAAGACAAAAAGAGAAGCCATTGCTCATTTCATTATGCCAAGGTGTACTTGTGGGGGTTACCTAAATAATCAAAACAGTAACTCGTTAGAGTTACATTGTCGGTTGGTTTCCTTTTTTCCCCAGACCTAACTATTCTTTTACTTAGGTACAAAAACGTGCCACAAGAAAGAAGTCTCCAAAAAGGAGTCCTGGTCCCAGCACACCTCGTGGGAAGAAGAGAAAGGCCTTCCCAGCTTTGGAGACCCTGAAAGCAGCAGAGCCCAAGAGTCCAGGTAAAAGCCCAAGGAAGAAGCCTGCAATCAAAGAAGAGGTGGAGAAGGAGAGAAACTCTCCGCTGGGCAAAAAAGACCCAAGACAGACACCCAAAAAGCCAGAGGCCAAGTTTTTCACTACAGCTAATAAATCTGCTAGGAAAGCTCCCAAAACCCCTAAACAACGGCCCAAAAAACCCAAAGTGCCCCAATCCACTTAAAATCAGTGACTGAACCAGGAGGAAGCATTAGAGCTGCCTGGAAAGCTTTTGAAAAATACCCAGGTCCTGTCACAACTTTCTCTGAAAGTGAGGCCTCAACTTTTATGTGTTTAAAGCCTCCATAAGTGATTATGATGTGCGTGGGTGTAAGAACAGTAGTTTGAATCCATGTTTTCAGTTGTTCCTCTATGTACTTGCCAATATAATAGAAAATACAGCGCTTTTATTAAAATGTAACATTTGCTTCTGAGTAAACTATTCCATATCTTTTAGTTTTGTTTGAATGTCTATGATTTGACCTTTATCCTTATCTGGCTGCGGAGCAGCAGTTTGTGCAAACATTTCCACAGCTTGTCTTCAAGCCAGCGATAGGCTTACTGCATGCAAATTGTGGAATTTATGGAAAATTGTAATTTCTTGGCCTATCACACTGATCAGGTTTATCTTGAGGGGGTCCATCTTAGGTGATGGTGAGCCAAAGTGGTAAACCACTGAGTTAGTTAGTGTATGTTTGGGGAGGAAAATTAACTTATCATTTGTAGAGACACCAGAGTGAATCCTGCCTGCTAGAGGCAAGAAAAAATTTCCTTGAGCCTTTCACTCTTCCTCCAGATTACTCCTCGCCCTGTATAGATTAACTTAAATTTGGCATCTCAGTGATAGGAAACCTGGAAGCACAGTCTATTAGATTTGGGTGGTGGTTGAATGTATGCTGAGACAGTACGTGACTTCTCAAGTAGCCTTTCAACAGATTTGAGTTGGGGTACACATACTGAGTAGGTAGTGATGGGTTTACTGTTGTACAGGCAGGCCAGCATGAGGCATGCTTCCAACGATCACATGGTTCAGAAGCAATGACAAGGGGTAAAGCTTTGGATGGTGGCAGTTTGAGTTGACATAGCTGTTGCTTTGTAGCAGCACAAACTAAACTAATCTTTTTAAATCATGGATGATACACAAAATCTGTAATTCTGCTGTTCTTACAGGCTTTAAAAATGAATATACAGTACATTTGATGTGTTGTAGGGATTAGCTTGCTTCTTAAACATTTGCCATGCAAACTAAGGTTCTCTGGGAAGGATTGCAAGTGAAAACATCCAGATTGTGGTGCTTAATTCCCAAGGATTAAGAAGTTTAGGGGACACTTTATCTGGTGACAGACAAGGCTGTGGTCTACCCAGGGGACCTGAAGAGTACTGGAAGTCTATGCAGGATATTAGCTCTTTTGCTGGTTAAGGTAAAAGGTTGGGTATCTGGCCAATGTTTAATTGCAACTCAGTGCTGGGTTTCTAGATCCATTCTCCATATTAAATTTAGTAGACAAATCCAGAGCTGGTTGGGGAAATTTGTGACAGTTTTGTTTTGAAGAAATATTTGAAATTTAGTTAAGGTGTGTTTTGGGAACTATTTGTATGAGGGCTCTAGTAGGGCTTAGTTGTCTTAACTTCATTCGAACAATTTTGTTAGATTGTATGGTGACAGCTATCATATCAGTGTGAGTTAAAAACATCAAAATTAGTGAATTTTTGTGCAACCATTTTAATACTGAAGATGGAAGAAAAACCCAACATTTTCAGTATGTTAGGCTTTACAATTCAAGGAAATACACACAGAAAACAATTTGTGCAGTGTTTGAAGAAGGTGCTATGACTGAACATGTCAGAAGTGGTTTGTAAAGTTTATTGTTACAATTGACATCTTGGCCAAATCTTTGCTGTGGGGCTCTCTCTCTTGCATTGGAAGATGTTTAGCAGCACCCTGGCCTCTACCCAGTAGAAGCCAATAGCAGGAGGTAGTGACATACTCAAAATATACAAATCAATAAAGTTATTAGTTAAAATGGAAAATGTGTCTTTATTTTACAGAGAAAACTGTAGACTTTGGCCAACCTAATAATAAAGGCCACCATTGTATTTTATAGTCTCCTTGAGACATACCAAAGTGAGGGTTTAAAGAAATTGCTAAATTAGCCCTGACAGGTGTGACTCAGTGGATTGAGCACCAGCCTGCAAACTCCAGGGTCACTGGTTCATTTCCCATTCAGGATACATAACGAGGTTGCAAGCCAGGTCTCCAGCCAGATCCCCAGCTGGAGGCATGCAAAAGGCAACCATACATGGATGTTTCTCTCCCTTTCTTCCTCCTTCCCTTGCCCTCTAAAAAATTATGAATAAAATCTTCAAAAAAAAAAAAAGAAGAAAAACTGCTAAGTCAAACTATGATCGCCAGACTAAAAACTATTATTTTTTAGCTCATCTCATAGTGTGTTTAAAATAGCAAAGACATTTTTTGTCAATTAAGTATTGGAAGATTCTGAACTATTTAGTTTTTTTCCCCTTTAGTTGTACTGTTTTTCCCTGCCTATAATTAGTGTGTTAATAATCACAACAAGATTCCCAGTTAGGACTTAATGAGCCATAAGTTGTCATTAATCCTTGGATGGTAACAGAATTCATGTGATTAAAGACATAAAATTTTATTTTTTTGTAATTTCAATATAATGATCCTGAAGAGAAAATGGCAAATTATGTAGGTGGTTATATTTAATCCCCAATTCTATGTCTTGGTCCACATTGTCTTAAAAGTATTAACATCCATTTGTGTAACTCATTTACTATACCTGAAGTTGCAGGAAATAATCAGGACGTATGTATAATTTTAACTCACCTAAAAAGATGTCTCAGCTTTCCAAAAGATGTTAACTGGTAATGTGAATTAGACATTCAACCTTTTTTTAACCCTCACCCAAGGGTGTATTTGTTGATTTTAGAGAGGAAAGGAGATAGAAATATCAATATGGGAAATACTGATTGCCTCCTCTATACGTATAATCTGACCAAGGATCAAACCCAAAACTTCCACGTGTGCCCTGACCAGATTGAACCGTTAACCTGGTGTGCAAGACAATGCTCCAACCAACTGAGCCACCTGGCCAGGATAAGACACTCAACTTTTCATTACACATTTCCCTCAGAATCTATTCCTCCAGTGTACTCAAAGTTACGACGACACCATCCAGAAACTTCTTTGATCTCAGCCAATGAGCCATGAAGTTACATTAGTTTTCATTTTATTCCTTCAACCCACACATCCTTTAACTTTAAAGTTCCCACAAACTTCCAAGTATAGTACTGACCTTGGGAAATAAATGCATAAAACAGCTTTGAACTTTAAGAGAGTCCTTGTCTACTTCATTGGCATTCTCAGAATCTGGTTTTTGCATATCATAGTACCACCCAGTCATTCTTCACTCATATTATGTATAGATAATTCTTAAGTGAAGATTTTTATTTTGAAGACATAACTTACAGAGCAGTTTTAGGTTCATTGCAAAAAAAAGATAGTTTCCCGTATCTCCCTGTCCCCACACAGGCATAGCTTCCTTCGTATCAATAACCCCCACTGGAGTGTTACATTTTTTTAAAAATTGTATTTGCAGGGAGAGGGGATGGGTAGGAAAAAGGAAGAGAAACATCAACCAGTTAGTTGTCCCCACTGGGACCTGGCCCACTACCCAGGTACGTGCCTTGACCAGCAGTTGAACTGGTGGTGATGTTTCAGTTTGTGGGATGATGCCCAGCCCGCTGAGCTGCTGAGTCAGGGCAAGAGTGGTCTATTTCCTGCAATTGGTGAGCTTACCTTGAACGTCACTATTACCCAAAGTTCATAGTTGACGTTAGGGCTCACACTTAGTGTTACACAATCTATGGACATGGACAAATGTATAGTAACATGCATTCACAGTTACAATATACAGAGTATTTTCACTGCCCTAAAAGTCACCTGTGCTGACCCTATTCATCCCTCACCCTCTTCCCAGCTCCTGGCAACCACTGATCTTTTTATCTCAAGAGTTCTGTTACAGTCAAATGAGTGGCCAGAAGGGAAACCAAGGCAGGGCCCTCATCATTGCCATATAACAAAGAACTTAATACAGATGGCTGAAAGCCAAGGGAGACAAGTCTCACCTGCTGACCCAGTAACCCTGAGCCTGGTCCAATGAGGCTGCCAGGCGTTTTTGAACAACACAAGTAAAACTGTAAGTACAGGAGCAGGAGAAAGCACTTGAAAGTCTTTCAAAGTTTGGGTCATCTCCATCAGCTGGGAAAAGAAAAACCTTAAGACTATGTATTCATCCCAAGACCTGGAAAGGGAGGTGGGCTATAGTGCCCAAAGAAAAGCACCTAAACCAACTTTGGTTAACTGGCCTCTGTCACGTATACAAAATGAACAAATAGTCTAGAACAAGATAAGGATTCAGGCTAACAAGACCCCCCACCCATACCTACATTTGGGTAGTCACATCTCCCCAGGAAAGCTGACACCATTTTTACCTGCCAATCAAAATGTAACTTCACCCCACCAACTGCGTAAGTCCTCAGAATAAAGGACTCCCACTTCTTCTCTTTCTGCCCTTTTGCCACATGGGGGCGCCTCCCAGCCTCTGGCCACTTGCTCTTCTCTCAGCCCTCTGGCCATATGGGTGCTGGTCACGCAGGCTTTGGCCCCTCTAGCTTTAGCCACCCTTGCTCCAACCACCTTGCTTTTGCTCTCCCAGTCACTGATAAACCTTGTGTGCACGCTAGAAGGCTCACTGACCTGTAATTCTTTACTGCATTGGTGAGAAGAACCAGGGTTTCTCTGGTAACAATTTTGCCTTTCAGAATGTCACATTGTTGGAATCATATCATATGCAGACATTTTCCCCCCCACTTAGTCATATGCATTCAAGATTCCTTAATGTCTTTTCATGGCTTGACAGCATATTTCTTTTTTATGCTGAAAAATATTCCATTATCTGGAATATTATTCTCTGTCATTTTGGCAAATAAACATCAAGGAGTGTAATTGCTGGATCATATAAGAGTATGTTTGGTTTTGTAAGAAACTGACACACTGTCTTTCAAATTGGCCTTCCCATTTTGCGCTCCACCCAGCAATGAGCGCTCCACATCCTCATCAGGATTTGGTGTTGGCCATTCTCATAGGTGTGTAGCGGCATCTCATTTCCCTGATAATGTTAGTGTGGAATATACTTATTTTCCATCTGTATATCTTCTATGCATAAGTATTTCTCTTTTCTTCTATTCTAGTGTATATTTTCCAACTTTTCTTTAATGAAGTTATCTTAATGGACAAATACCAGCCCTTCTTCACTTGGCTCCTTTAAATGTCTATCATTAAGAACATAGAGAAAAATAAGAAATCCTCAGGGGTGGGAGGGTAGTCCTTTTGAAAAATGCATACTCCTGGTCCCACTGTAGACCTGCTATTGGTAGGACCTGGGAGTCTGTTTTTAACAAGAAGCCAGTGATTCCTATGCTCAGGAAGGGCAGGGAAACATGGTATAAGGTGTGTGGTAGCTAACAGTTGCCTCTACTTGGTGACTTGACCAAATCATCCACAGGTGAAACCAAGTGGAATAGCTAATTAAAGGACAAGTAGAGAAAACGAGATCTTTCATTTTCTTTTTATTATTTTTGTTTTAAAAGGACATCTAAGTAAACTATATGCTTTTTGCCCCAGTCTTTCCAAATTAAGGATTTCTTCCAAACCTATAGAATCAAGGCATTTACATTATTGGATTAATTCAATTAAATAAAAATTAAAAAAAAAAAGCGCAAAAACACACACACAAAAAAAAACAACCCTAATCTGATATGTGTAAACTTTCTGCCAATGAGAATTCATGTTATTTCAATCATTCAATCAAGATCCTTTCTCCTATAAAAGAACTGCAAAAGGATAACTGACCAATGTGGCTCAGTTAGTTGGGCATCATCTCATAAAACAAAAGCCCGCTGGTTTAATTCCCAGTAAGGGCACATGCCTAGGTTGCAGGCCAGATCCCCAAATGGGGATGTGAGAGAGGCAGCCACACATTGATGTTTCTCTCCTTTCTCCCTCTTCCCCTCTCTCTGAAAATAAATAAATAAAATCTTAAAAAAAAACAAAAACAAAAGAGACCTGGTATGATTCCAGCCACTCAAGCTCATGGTCAGAGGGCCTGGTTTTTCAAAGAATGACACAATAAGTGTTTTCCTGAATAGTTTCTGCAAATGTTTCTGTTTGTTCTGTACTGGGTTAATATTATTTCTTGAAATTGCTGTGGTGACTTTCTTCTCTAATTTTGTACAGTATACCTTGGTTCCTCCCAATGACAGTGGTTGCCTTTGGCATTGTTTTTGTTATGCCAAAATGCAGAGAAACACACTTGGGCTAGGAGAATTGGTGGGATGCCCAACTGTCCAGGGTTATCCTGAGGAGTTCCAAATAAAGGCAGCAACAGCCGGCACCTGGCTGTAACATGGTATATTAAACCAGATATCTTTGGGCCTTTTAACCTTCTGAAAGTTTCTTGAGTAGTATGGTCATTGAAGATCAAGCTGCTCTTTCTCACTCTGATTCTTCACATCAACTCCTGCAAACTTTAATGAGCACTTAAGTAGCCCATCCAAGAACATAGGTGCCCAGCTCATACTCTCCTCACCTGCAGTATCCTGTTCTTTTCTCCTGCTAGATACCCACCTCTGTGGTCATGTTTTATACTTTGTCATAACTGCTGCATGTTAAGACCCCAAGACCTTATTTCAGGCACCTCAGTCCCTCACTCCATATTCTTCCTTATCACACATGCCTCACCGATCATTCTCTATCCACTTTCCCTCATTCCCCTACTTGATGATTCCCAAATGTGATGGAGTTACCAAACCCTCTGATGCCAGGGTCTCCTCACTCTCCCACAGTGCTTTCATTTTCTTTTTGTCCCACTTGGGCTCTTCTTTGCTGTCAGAGAAAACCAGAGCCAGACAGTAAAGTGGTAAAAACAGACTTTGCTAAGGACATTTATTTATTTATTAAATTAAAGGTTTTATTAATTATTCCTAGAGAGAGAAGGGCAGGGAGGGAGGAAGAAAAGGAGAGAAACATCAGTGTATGGTTGCCTTTCACCTGCCTCCAGCTATGGACCTGGCTGGAGACCTGGCTTGCAACCTGGTTATGTGCCCTGACTGGGAATCAAATCAGCGAACTTTGGGTTCTCAGATCAGCGCCTATCCACTGAGCCACCAGCCAGGGCAGGAACTATTACTGTAATAGGGGAAAAGAGACCTCAGTGTAGAACTGGCTCTATTCTGAAATCAACAAGGGCAATTGGGCATTTGTAGCCAAGGAGCAGAGTAGGGGGTCAGCGGATGGAAAATTACTAACAGGAAACATCAGAGCTAAAGGGGAATCAGACATGACCTGGAGGATGGTGGGAGGGTGAGGAATTTGTTCTGATATTGAGGGGGGTGGGGGTTCTTACTAAAGCAACTTATAAATTAAGCAATACAAAGACAGAAACAGAGGTGCAAATGTTGAATCCTAGTTGGAAAGAGGATTCAGGAGAGCCTGACTAAAGTTTGGTTAAAGAGAGTCTTTGTCATTGGAAATACCCTCAACTGTTTGCCCCCTCTAACTCTTCATGTCTGGGAATACAGGGACATGACAATAAAACCACGTGAATCTAGGGACTCAAACATCTTGGAGCAAATCATGTCAAAATGTTGATTGACTTCTTTTAAAATCATGACCACTCCCTCAAATCACACTCCCTATTTCTCTCCTTCCATTTGGATGTTGCCACATTCCTTCAGCCCTGATGGAGATCAGAAAATTGTGTCCTAATATAACTGGTCCAAGGAAAGCACTCCCTTCTCCCTTGAGTAACATGTGGGGACCCCACTGTAAAAAGGATGATACCCATTCACTTATTCACCCTAGAAATCTCTCTTACCAGCCACAAGTCCTATGCAATAGCCCTTGAGTGTCTTACTTTGAAATGCGAAGGAAGAGCCCAGAAATCAGAATCTTTAGGAATGCCTCTGCCATGATCTGCAGACTCAAAGAACTTTGGAGATCACACAGTACAGGGAGCAATAACAAAAAAAAATTTTTTCAACTTGCATTTAACATTTTAAGATGTGTAGGAGACATTGCATAAGTGAAATAAATATACGATGTTATAAAGAGTCAGTAAAAAAAAAAAAAAAAAAGCAAGAGCTCTTAGAAAATAACGATGGCAGAAATAAAAAATCCGAACATTTTGTATGATAAAAGTGACAGGCTATATTCGAGAATCATTTACAATGGGGAAATAACTGAAAACAGTGTCTAACAATAGAGATTTTTTTAAAGATAAAATATAATAAGACAAATATTTCACTGTCTCTAAAACTCTTGTCGAAAAAAGTCAACATAATAGGAAATCACTGTTAACATGGATTGTTTCTCAGGGGTGGAGTAACAATAATCTTTGTTTCTAGTTGTATCTTTTCATATTGTCCAACATTTCACCAAGGTATATGTATTGCAGTGTAATACAAAATTAAACAATTAAAAAGTAAAATTGAGCCCTGGCTGGTGGCACAGTGGATAAGGCACCAGCCTGCAAACCCAAAGGTCGCTGGTTCAATTCCCAGCCAGGGCACATAACCAAGTTGCAAACCAGGTCTCCAGCTAGGTCTGTAGCTGGAAGCAGGTGAAAGGCAACCATACATTGATAGATCTCTCTCTCTCTCTCTCTCTCGCTCTCTCTCTGCCTCTCTCCCTGTCCCTCTCTCTAAAAATAATAAACGAAATCTTTAAAATTTTATTTTAAAAAATTGCCTTTATATACATATATATCCATATCCCAGTAACTCAGTGAAAGGTTATAGGAAATGAGGATTCATTCCCAAAAGGAGAAGATAAGTCCCTCCAAAAAGCAGTAGGAGATAGAAGATGGTATTCAGCCTTTTTGCTCTCATATAGGCCATTCCTTAGTATTTTTGAAAAAACAACTATAAACTTTTTGTCTTGGTCTTTCCATCATTGAAGTAGGATACATCCCCATGATATCTTTGAAATACCCTTGCATTTCTGTCATGAATTATCTGTAAGAAAATAATATCCAATGCCCACCAATTCCCAAACATAGGATAATTGGTTTTCTGCTAGCCTTTTTTCTCCCAAAATCAATAGGGCTTTTAAATTTATACCTATATTCCCAGTCTATATTTTTCAAGTTAGTCAATAGAATTTATTTTTCAATGAAAAAAGACTAGACTGTCATTTATCCTATCTAATTATCTAAATTATTTATAATGACCCCAAATTAGAAATAACCTAAACATTTATAAATGAGTGAATAACTAAACAAACAGTGATATATCCAAACCATGCATACTACTCAAGATAAAAAGCAACAATCTATTGATACTCAGAACCTGGGTGAATGTCTAAACAAGACTGAAAAGATTACATCCTTGATGCTATTTATATAAAAGGCAAAGTAATCTATAGTAACAGAAAGTGGATCAATGGTTGCTAGGGTATAGAAGGGAGGGAGGCATTGCTCATAAAGGGGCACAAGTAAATTGGGGGCAATAGACATGTTTTATCTTCCTTGTGCTGACGCTTTCACTGATACACACACACACAATTCACTAAACTTGACAAATATACATACACTTTTAAATAGGTGCTACCTTTTGTGCCTCCTATTGTTTCTATGAATTTGTGAAGGAAGAAATGTAGAGTAAATGAGTTTAAGCAATGTTTCCCAATTGTCGCTGATAGTAAGGAGCCCCTGGGTGTTGTGGAAGTCCATACTACTCGTCCTACTACCAGATCCTTCCTGAAGCACCAAGTGACTTGTACTTTGAACAAGAGCCCTGGGGTTCTCATGTTCACAAAAGTTGGAAAATTTTAGGATAAAGTGGGTGGAAGCTGAGGAGCCTTCCCTCATCTTGACCGGACCATTATCAGGTGAAGCCAGATAAAATCTCCACCACTAGCATGAGGGGAAGACAAATCTATGATTTCCTAGTGTTTCACACAAGTCCGTGATCATTAATGCTATATAACAAGTGTCACACCATTCTCTTTTTTAAGGAGTTTTCTCAGACCATCAGGATCTTATGTCATCGGGTTAACTGGGAGAAAGCTAAGCTGATGGGTGCAAATGGCCTTCCATAAAAATCCATGTTATTGCAATTATCTAATCAAGAGCCTATCCCCAATAAAAGCAACACAAAGAGGTAGCTGGGCTTGGTGTTTTATCTTTTTTATTTTTTATTTTTTTGAAGATTTTAGTCATTATTTTCAGAGAGAAGGGCAGGGAAGGAGGAAAAAAGGGAGAGGAACATCCATGTATGGTTGCCTATCACTTGCCTCCAGCTACAGACCTGGCTGGAGATCTGGCTTGCAACCTGGTTATGTGCCCTGGCTGGGAATCAAACCAGCGGCGTTTGGGTTTGCAGGCCTATGACAGTTGGCTTTTATCTTAAAGGGTGTTTGCTGGTTTCTGTTCTGAAAGAGCTGCATTTAGGTAAATCACGCTATAATTTACATTTACATATAAAACAGCAAATGGTGTGTTTTAAAGGCATTGAAGGCACCCTTTTTGTCTTTCCACATTCACTGACCATTGCATTTTTTCAGATGTTTCTTAGACCCTTTGATGGTTTTCTTTTTTCACAATGTTCTTTGTAATCTTGATTCTTTGCCTTTTTTTTATTTATTTCTATTTTTTTTTAATTTTATTGTTGTTGTATTACATCCATCCCCTTTTTGCTCCCCTCTGTCCCCCTCCCCACCCACCCATTCCCCCCAAAATCAATCCCACCTGTTGTCCATGTCCATGGTTCCTTTATACTAGGTTCTTGTCTAAGCTGCTCCCCTTCTTTGCCTCTGCCTCTCCCCTCCCCCCCGCCCCTTTCCCCCTGACCACTGAAGGCCTATTCCTTGTATTCATATACTTGGTTCTGTTTTGCTTATTGTTAGTTTTCCTCATTATTGTCCCGTAATGGGTGAGATCATATGATATTTGTCCTTCACTGACTGGCTTATTTCACTAAGCATAATACTCTCCAGTTCCATCCATGTTGTTGCAAAGGGTACAAGTTCCTTCTTTCTTTCTGCTCTATAGAATTCCATTGTGTAAATGGACCAAAGTTTTTTGATCCAATCATCCACTGATGGGCACTTAGGCTGTTTCCAGCACTTGGCTATTGTAAATAGTGCCACTACCTTTTTTGTATTTAAAAAGACATTCTGTTACTGACAAACTTGTGACTTTGTCTCTAATGTCCCTTGGTATTCAAGGGTTAAAAATATTATTTAAAGCATGTTTTAGGGGAATAAAACTCAACATTCTTTCCTATTTAAAAAGTCAGAAAATACACAAAATATTGCATTCAATCCACGGAACTAAACAAAATAAAACCAATAGTAATGGAGAAGGAACTGAATAAGGAAATATAAAAACAACAAATTGGAAAGCAAATAGTCTATTGGTGGATAAAACTAAAAGCTTGTTTTTAAAAAAGTGACAGGTCCCTAAATCTCAGATAGGCCAATAAAAATCATCATTTTTCCATCTAATAATTATATAAGCTATTGGCATGTTTTAAATTTTTTGTATTAACTCTTCAAAATCCAGTATGTACTTTAAATTTGTGTAAAAATATGTATGTATGTAAATATTTTTGCATGTGTTTGGTAACACTGCAATTCATATTATATAAAAGAGTAATTCTTTAAACAAATGAATTAATGTAGGCATTTTGAAATAATGAAAATATAACTGTATTAATATGATTTGAGAAGCTGATAGAAGGCAGTAATTAAATGGTCAATTGTCTGAATGTGAAAGGAAAGAAAAGTGCACATTGGTGGTTACAGAATAGACAGGAGGATGTTAAGAAGAATAAAGGAAATGGAGAAGCCAAAGAACTTATATGCTTGACTCATGAACATGAACTAAGAGGGGCATTGCCAGAGGAAATGGGGTACTGAGTGGAGGGGGGCAAAGGGGAGAAAATTGGGACAACTGTAATAGCAAAATTAAAATTAATAAATAATAAATAAAAATTTGAAAAATCATCATTTTTCTAAATGAGACTAGAAATATAGTAAGATACACTTGGCATTTTACACAAAATAGGTAATTTTCTTGAAAACATAAGTTACCAAAATCACCTCAAGGGATAGAAAGAAATTTCAATTAGACCAATCTTTCTAGAAGAAAAAAGATGTCCACGGGTCAACCTAAGGATACCTTAGCGGCAGCCCATCACTGTGAGCTCTGGAAGCTTCTAAATTATTTTAAAAATTAGCTAGCTCCAGTGCTCATAAAAGTTTCCATTGACAAAACTAGAGCCATTTCTAAATTAAATATATGCCTGTAAAATTCTTAAGACACAAGCAAATAAGTCTTCTTTCAAGTCTTAATCATTTTAAAATTATGCATTGAAGTGTTTAAAAACACATCTACCTACTCTCCACTTAAGTGCAACAAATTGCTAACATTTGTTGTGACTGTGGCTCATGTGTATATAATTATCAGTGTAATTTGCTGAATCATTTGAGAGTAAGTTACAGACACCATGACATTCTTAAATATGCATCTGCCATGGTTAAAGGCATTCTCCTATAGAAACTCAATACCACCTTTGTGCAAGAAAATTACCTGTGCAGCTTAATATAATAGATACCTAGAATGCGGTATTTCAGGAACACAAGGATGGTTCCATGTTAGGGAAATTAATGAACGTCATGTTCATAAAGAAAGAAGAAAGTCACATTTAAAACAAGTGCTAGCCCTGGCTGGTAGCACAGTGGCTAAGGCGCCGGCCTGCGAACCCAAAGGTCACAGGTTCGATTCCCCAGCCAGGGCATGTAACCAGGTTGCAAGCAGGTCTCCAGTCAGGTCTGTGGCTGGAGGCAGGTGAAACACAACCATACATTGATGTCTCTCTCCCTCTCTCTCTTGCTCTCTTTCTAAAAAATAATGAAATAAAATCTTTTTAAAAAATAAAATAAAATAAAATAGAACAAGTGCTGAGAAACTGCATGAGAGGGGATCTTACTGCTGGCGCAACCAGCGGTGCCCATTGCAGATAGTGAAAACCTCCTCAAAGAGCTGGTGGGGATGGGCTAGCCACCACCTGCGCAAACAGCACTGCCAGGGGGCTTGGGGGGCACAGAACCAGGCATGCCCATCACAGATGGTATAAACCTCCTCTAGGAGCCTGTGAGGGAGGGGTAGCCATCAACAGTGCAAACAACACCCTGTGGTTCTCCCCACAGAACCAACGAGTGAAGAGAGGGCCCCAAAATTCCAGCAGTGTGGAAACCCAGCTAGGCTACTGGAGGCTCAGCCTATCGGGGGTGTGGCACTCAGAATCAGCCCTGACTGTGACAGTCATAGGCCCTGCCACTCCAAGGCGCTGCACCTCATTGTAGACTGCAGAGACTTAATCAAGAAAAAGAGGAAGCCCTGGCTGTTGGCACAGTGGATAAGGCACTAGCCTGTGAACCCAAAGGTTGCTGGTTCAATTCCCAGCCAGGGCACATAACCAGGTTGTAAGCCAGGTCTCCAGCCAGGTCTGTAGCTGGAGGCAGGTGAAAGACAACCATACATTGATGTTTCTCTCCCTCTCTGCCTCTCTCCCTTCCCCTCTCTCTAAAAATAATAAATAAAATCTTTAAAAAGAAAAAAAGAAAAAGAGGAAGACCCAGGAAATGGATCACTGCTAATCTCAAGCACCTGAGTTACACCGAGAGCTACAAGAACAATTAATCCCTGACGTGCAGCTCAATAACAGTATATGAGACATGATAGAAAGAGTGTCTCTCAATCAGCCAACTGGAGTGAAAGGAGCAACACATAAAACAAATCCAAAATACAATCAGACAGCCCAAATTAATGACATAAAGGGCACCCCAAGAGCAACAAGTTGAGGAAATCTAGTAGACTGCATCACTGAACCCCACAAATCTCCTACCACAGAAGGGCACTCCATGAAGGCAGGGACTCAAAGCAGATTAATCCAAGAAAAAAACAAAACAAACAAACAAAGAAAAATACAAGCAATAACAGACACCGAAAATGGGGAGAAAAAGGAACAGTCCATCACCAAAAGGAAAGGAGGAATCACCAGAAAGAATGAAAAAATGAAATAGAAACAGCAAACTATCAGACATGGAATTCAAAGAAATAATTATAAGAAAACTTAATGAGCTCAACAAGCTCAAAGAAAACTACAAAGAACTCCAGGGCAACTATAAGGAACTTACTGAAAATTACACCAGCTTTTAAAAGGACAAAGAAACTATCAGTTAGAACCAGGAGGAAATGAAGAATATAATCTCAGAACTGAAAAGCACAATAGAAGGAATTCAAAGCACGTTAGATGAAGCAGAGGATCAGATCAGCGAATTGGAAGACAACAGAGAAAAAATAACCAGACATTGCAATAAAATGAAAAAAGACCGAAAAGGAATGAAGAGATTTTTAAGAGAGATACAGGATAACATGAAACACAACAATATCTGTATACTAGAAGGAGAAGAGAAGCAAGGGATAAAAAATCTGTTTGAAAAAGTAATGACAGAAAACTTTTTTAAAATGATGAGCAAGCCTTGGCTGGTGGTTCAGTGGATAGGCGCTGGCCTGGGAACCCAGGGGTTGCTGGTTCGATTCCCCAGTCAGGGCACATAATAAGGTTGCAGGCTAGGTCTCCAGCTGGGGTCAGGTGAAGGGCAACCATGCATTGATATTTCTCTCCCTTTCTTCCTCCCTCCCTGCCCTTCTGTCTGAAAATAATGAATAAAATCTTAAAAAAAAAAAAAGATGAGCGAAAAAGTTACTTAAGTTCAGGAAGCACAGAGGGTTCCAATGAAGATGAACCCAAACAGACCCAATCCAAGACACATCATAATTAAAATGGCAAACTAACTTCAAAGACAAAGAGAATCCTAAAAGCATCAAGCGAAAAAACAGCTAATAATATATACAGGAGCTCCAATAAGGTTATCAAATGATTTATCAACAGAAACACTACAAACCAGAGGGAATGGCAAAACATACTCCAAGTAATGAAAAAGGCCTGCAACCAAGAATTCTCTACTCTGCAAGGCTCTCATTCCAAATGGAAGGTGAAATTAGGAGTTTCCCAGACAAAAAAAGGCTAAAAGAATACACCTTCACCAAACCAGCACTGCAAGAGATGTTGAAAGGCCTACTTTAAAAAGATGAAGAAACAGCCCTGGCTGGTGTGGCTCAGTGGATTGGTGCCGGCCTTCGAATCCAAAGGTAGCTGGTTCGATTCCCAGCCAGGGCACATAATCAGGTTGCAAGCCAAGTCCTTAGCTGGAGGCAGATGAAAGGCAACCATACAGTGACGTTTCTCTCTTCTGCCTGTCTCCCTTCCTCTCTCTGGAAAAAATAAAAATTAAAAAAATAATAATAATTAAAAAAGAGAAGATGAAGAAACAAAGAAACAGAGAGGAATACTGGAACAAAGGGGCAAAATGTGATTAAGAATTACCTCTCAATAATAACCTTAAATGTAAACAGATTAAAGGCACCAATAAAAAGACATAGAGTAGCTGAATGGATTAGAAAACATGACCTACATATATGTTGTCTTCAAGAGACACACCTCAGGACCCAAACTAATTTAGAGTGATTGATAAACGTACCAAATGCTCCCAGCAACAAAAATTATGAAATTCATTCTGTACTGTATCCTGCTTCTGCCCTTTCTGATTCTCATCTTGGAATCTCTCCTGAAGCTTTTTATTCCTAGGAAAATCAGTTGATGGAGAAATCATTCTGATTACTGGAGGTGGACATGGACTCAGGAGACTGACTGCCTATGAATTTGCCAAACTTAAAAGCAAACTGGTTCTGTGGGATATAAATAAGCATGGAATTGAGTAAACAGCTGAGGAATGCAGGAAACTGGGTGCAAAGTTTCATGCCTTTGTGGTGGACTGCAGTAACCGTGAAGATATTTACAGCTCAGCGAAGAAGGTGAAGGCAGAAATTGGGGATGTTAGTATTCTAGTAAATAATGCTGATGTGGTTTATACATCAGATTTGTTTGCTACACAAGACCCTCAAATTAAAAAGACTTTTGAAGTTAATGTACTTGCACATTTCTGGACTACAAAGGCATTTCTTCCAGCAATGATGAAGAATAATCATGGCCATATTGTCACCATGGCTTCAGCAGCTGGGCATACTGCAGTCCCATTTGTAATGGCACATTACTCAAGCAGGTTTGCTGCTATTGGATTTCACAGGGCTTTGACTGATAAACTGACTGTCTTAAAAAGTACCAGAGTCAAAACAACATGCCTCTGCCCTAATTTCATAAACACTGGCTTCATCAAAAACCCAAGTACCTCTTTGGGACCCACCCTGGAGCCTGAGGAAGTGGTAAACAAGCTGATGAAAGGAATCCTGACTGACAAAAGAATTATTTTTGTTCCATCTGTTATAAGCGTTTTCACAGTGATGGAAAGGATCTTTCCTAAGAATTTCATGGTGGTTTTAAAATGAAAGATCAATGTTAGGTTTGATGCAGTTGTTGGACATAAAAGCAGAAAACAATAGCCCTGGTCGGGTAGCTGAGTTGGTAAAAGCATTGTCCTGAAATGTCAAGGTTGCTAGTTTGATCCCTGGTCAAGGAACATGCAAGAATCAACCAATGAATGCACCAATGGGTTGAACAACAAAATCTCTCCCTGTCTCTCTCTGTCTCTCTCTCTCTCTCCCCACCCTCTCCCTCTCCCTCTCCTTCTCCCTCTCCCTCTTCCTCTGCCTTCCTCTCTCTTTTTCTAAGATTAATAAATTTAATTTTTTAAGTAGAGAAAGAGAGAGACACACACACACACACCTCAAGTGGGTCCAAGGAGGCAGTGGAATGGACACGGAGATCCCAACACAACTGAAGTGACACGAGATGGGAACAGTGACCTCAGGAGCTGGTCGCTGTCAGCTAAGCAAGGTGGGAGCTGGTCGATGCCCACCTCCAGCTCGAGTAAGGGTGGCTGTGAGATTTAGGCCATTGGTGGATGGAACAGGTGAGGCAAATGATACCCCCAGCATATAGGGCCTGAATAGCTATTTGCTAGAGATTGCCAATTGGAGGCACCATCAGGAGACTCTCAAATACCAGTTTGATGCCTTCTATGGGGAAGAGGAGTTCTCAGCAGGACATCTATGCCAGGTCAGTGCAGCCAATCCTAAGGCAACTGTTCGAAGGGCAGAATGCCAGTGTGCTTGCTTACAGGCCCACAGGAGCAGGGAAGACACACACAATTCTGGGCAGCCTAGAGCAAGCTGAAGTGATTCCCCAGGCTCTCATGGACCTCCTATACCTCACAAGGGAGGAAGGCGCTGAGGGCCGCCTGTGGGCCCTCTCTGTCACTATGTACTACTTAGAGATCTATCCGGAAAAGTTATTAGACCCCCTAGGCCCTGTCTGTATCCAGAGACCTGGTGATCTGAGAAGACTGCTAAGGAAACGTACTGATTCTGGGCTCACGAAGAAGCCCATCACTAGCTCTGTTGATTTTGAGCAGCACTTCCTGCCAGCCAGTTGAAATCGAACAGTAAGATCCACCCACCTCAACCAGCGCTCCTCTAACAGTCATGCTGTGCTCCTGTTTAAGGAGGATCAGTGAGAATGCTTGGCTCCATTTCATCAGCGGGAGGGGAAACTCTACCTGATTGATTTGGCTGACTCACAGGGCAACTGGCACATGGGCAACAGGGCCTGAGGCTGAAGGAAAGCAGAGCCATCAACTCCTCTCTCTTTGTACTGGGCAAGGCGGTGGATGTGCTGAACCAGGGCCTCCCCCATGTACCTTGCTGGAACAGCAAGCTCACTCATCTGCTGCAGGACTCTCTGGGTGGCTCAGCCCACAGTATCCTCATTGCCAATGTTGCCCTCGAGAGATGCTTCTTCCTAGACACAGTCTCTGCACTCAACTTTGCTGCCAGATTCAAGAAAGTGATCCAACTGACCTTTTACCAATGAGAGCCTACAGCTTCATGTCGTGGCACCTGTTAAAATGTCTCAGAAAGAACTAGTAGGCCCTTTGAAGGCAAAGAGAGTCCAAGACCCTGAGGAGGAAGAGGAGGAGATTGGGAATCCTGAGCCCCCCACAACTCCATCCTCTGCTTCCCAGAATTTGAGCTTCCTACAGAAGCTAAGTAGCATTGACTGGGCCATGCTGGAGTGCCTTCTGAGCTTAGACTGTCTGCTGGGCTCCCGGAGCACCCAGGGGACCCCTCTGCTGATCACCCCAAGGTGAGAGCAAGTGGTACTCATGAAGACAGTGTAGGAGAAGAATTTGGAAACTGAAGGGCTTAAGATGAAACAAAAGGAACTAGAAGCCAAGGTGCTGGCCCAGGAGGCTAGGGACTCAAAAGACAATGAAAATTACTCTCCCACAGTGCTCCAACCCCTTGCCCATCACACAGTTACAGTGGCTAAGCCCCTCAAAGGGTTGTGGTGATTCCCCTACAACTGATTCAGGAGCAGGCAGCATCCCCAAATGCTGACATTCATATCCTGAAGAAAAAAGTCGCAAGAGAAAGTTGGAGTGCTCGGATGCCACAGAGCCAAAGGAGAAGGCTGAGGACTGCTGGGAGCTACAGACCTGCCCAGAGTTACTGGCCAATGGACGCCAAAACATACTACGTATGCTAAATGAAGAGTCAGCCTGGGATCTGCGCAGCCTGTAGCGCATTGGCCAAAAGAAGGCCCAGCTCGTTGTGGGCTGGAGGGAGCTCCATGGCCCCTTCAGCCAGGTGGAAGACTTGGAACATGTGCAGGTCATGTCAGGGAAACAGCTGGAGTCTTTCCTGAAGATGAACATCTTGAGTCTTGCTGCGGGCCAACGCTGCAGCCCCTCCTGACTGCCAGCTCCTCTCTTCAGCTTTTTTTTTTCCTTTTTGTAGTCCTTGTATTGTATAACTCCTTCTTATATAAAAACATAGTTTTAACTCTGTTGGAAAAAAACAAGAGACACACCTCAGAACAAAAAATTGACACAGACTGAAAGTGAAGGGATAGAAAGATATATTTCAAGCAAATGGACATGAAAAGAAGCTGGGGTAGCAATACTTATATCAGACAAAATAGATTTCAAAATAAAGGCCATAAAAAGGACAAAGAAGGACATTTCATAATACTTAAGGGAACAACCCATCAAGAAGACATCACCCTTATAAATATATATACACCCAACCTGGGAACACCCAAATAAATAAGGAAAATATTGGAGGAGTTCAAGAAGGATATAGAAAGCAACACACTAAAATGGGGGATTTAATACCCCATTATCAACTATGGACAGCTCTTCCAAACAAAAAAACACCAAGGATATTGTAGCATTGAACAGCACTCTAGATGAAATGGATTTAACTGACATATACAAAACTTTTCACCCCAAGAAGTGAAATACACATTCTTCTCTAATGAACATGGAACATTCTCAGAGATAGACCACATGGTAGGACACAAAACAAGCCTCCACAAATACAAGAAAATTGAAATCATACCAAGCATCTTCTCAGATCACAATGGCTTGAAGCTAGAAATCAACCTCAAGGAAAAAATTCAAAAACAATCTAATTTATGGAGACTGAATAACGTGCTATTAAGTAATGAATGGGGTAATAATGGGATCAAAGAAAAATCAAAAAGTATCTGGAAAGAAATGAAAATGAATCCACAACACCCCAAAACCTATGGGACACAGCAAAGGCAGTCCTCAGGGGGAAATTCATAGCAATACAGGCCTACCTAAAAAGGCTAGAAGAAACTCATACAAATAACCTAACCATAAAGCTTCAAGAACTGGAACAGCAACAACAAATAAAGCCCAGAGCAAGCAGAAGGAAGAAAATTTATCAAGATCAGAACAAAATTAAACAATATAGAGATTAAAGGCACAATTTAAAGGATCAATAAATCCAGGAGCTGGTTCTTTGAAAAGATAAACAAAATTGACAAACCATTAACTAGACTCATCAAGAAAAACAGAGAGAGGACCCAAATAAACAAAATCAGAAATGACAAAGGAGAAATCACAACAAATACCACAGAAATAACAAAGAATTGAAAGAAATTACTACATACAATTATATGACAAGAAATTTGACAACCTGGGTGAAATGGACAAATTTCTGGAAATGTATAATCTACCAAAACTCCATCAAGAAGAAGCAGAAAGCCTGAATAAACTGATAACAACTAGTGAAATTGAAGAAGTAATCAAAAAACTCCCAGGGCACAAAAGCCCTTGACCAGATGGCTACACAGGTGAATTTATTTATTTATTTTTCCATTTAAAAAAAATTTTTTATTGTTGTATTACATCCATCCCCTTTTTTCTCCCCTCTTACACAGGTGAATTTTCCCAGACATTTAGGGAAGACCTAACGATTCCAAAACTATTCCAAAAAATCCAAGAAGAAGGAAGACTCCCCAACAAAGAAAGAAAACTACAGGCCAATATCTCTCATGAACATAGATGGGAAAATTCTCAACAAAATATTTGCAAACTGGATCCAGCAATATATTTAAAAAATCATACACTATGACCAAGTCGGATTCATCCCAGGGATGCAAGGATGATTTAATATTCACAAATCAATAAATGTAATACACCATATAAACAAAATGAAAGACAAAAACCATATGATCATATCAATAGATGCCGAAAAAGCATTTGATAAAGTACAGCACCCTCTTATGATAAAAATCCTCAGCAAGATGGGAATAGAGGGAACATGCCTCAATATAATAAAGGCCATATACAAGAAACCTGCAGCTAACATCATACTCAATGGGCAAAAATTGAAAGCCTTTCCCTTATTATCAGGAATAAGACAAGGATGCCCACTCTCCACTTCTATTCAACATAGTCTTGGAAGTTCTAGCCACAGCAATCAGACAACAAAAAGGAATCAAAGGCATCCAAGTTGGAAAGGAGGAAATAAAACTGTCGTTACTTGTAGATGACATGATAGTGTACATAGAAAACCTGATAGACTCCACTAAAAAACTACTCCATCTAATAACTGAATTTGGCAAAATAGCTGGCTACAAAGTCAATATCCAGAAATTGAAGGCATTTTTATATACCAACAATGAAATACCAGAGACAGAAGCTAGAAAACAAATCCCATTTACCATAACAACAAAAAAATAAAGTACTTATGAATAAAATTAACCAAGAAAGTAAAGGACTTGTACTCAGAAAACTACAGAACTCTAAAGAAAGAGATTAAGGAAGATACAAATAAATGGAAGCATATACCATGTTTATGGCTGAGAAGAATTAACATCATTAAAATGTCCATACTACCCAAAGCCATCTATAGATTCAATGCAATCCCTATTAAAATACCAATGCTATATTTCACAGAATTAGAACAAGCACTTAAAATATTCACACGGAGTCAAAAACAACCCCAAATAGCTACAGCAATCCTAAGAAAGAAGAACGAAGTAGGAGGAATCACAATACCAGATATCAAGCTATATTACAAAGCCAGAGTAATCAAGACAGTCTGATACCAGCACAAGAACAGACAAACAGATGAATGGAACAGAATAGAGAGCACAGAAATAAACCCAGGACTCTATGGGCAACTAATATTCGACAAAGGGGGAAGGAACATAAAATGGAGTGCAAATAGCTTCTTCAACAAGTGGTGTTGGAAGAACTGGACAGGCACATGCAAAACAAAAAAAGAAAGAAAGAAAGAAGAACACCAATTTACACCATACACCAGAATTAACTCAAGATGGATAAAAGACTTAAACATAAGCAGTGCCACCATAAAAATCCTAGGAAAAAACATAGCCAAAAAAATTGCAGATATCCCAAGCAGCAAAATTTTCACAGAAATATATCCCAAGGCAAAGGAAATAAAAGAAGAAATAAACAAATGGGACTACATCAAACTGAAAAGTTCCTTCTCAGCTGAAGAAAACATCAACAAAATAAAAAGGGAACCAACCATATGGGAAAATATATTTACCAATGACACCTCAGATAAGGGTTTGATCTCCAAAATATATAAAGAACTAATATGACTCAACACCAGGAAGACAAACAACCCAATGTTGCTCAGTTGGTTCAGCGTCATCCTGCAACGCAAAAGTCTGCAGGTTCTATTCCTGGTTAGGGAACATGCCTAGGTTGTGGGTTTGGTTCCCAGTCAGGGCATGGGCAAGAGGCAACTGATCGATGTTTCTCTCTCACAACAATGTTTCTCTCCCTCCTCTACTGTCTCTCTAAAATAATAATAATGTGAAAAATATAAACACAATAAGAAATCATTATTAATGATGATTGTTTCTGGAAGGTGAAATAATGGCCTTCATTCATATTTGGATAGTTCCTGTATTTTCCAAAATTTCCCCAAGACTTTGTAATCCCAAAACCAAACTGTTAAAAAACCAACTTGCTAGAGTATTGTGTATATGAATACTATGTATTGGAAGTGAAGCTGTATTACAGAAAGGCAGACTTTGTCCAGCAGCTGAGTCTGTGGGATTTAGCTGTTCTGTCAGTCTTTCATACCGGCAACATCCTGGTGTTATTTTTAAAACAACTACAAACTTTTTTGCCTTAGCATTTTCATGATTGAAATGTGGATACATCCCCTATATAGTTTTGAAATGCCTTGCACTTCTGAAACTCGAAATCTGGAAGAAAACATTAACCAAAGCTCTGCTTCTTGACATAAAGATGCTCTATTTTCTGACCATCTTTTTCTGTATAAGATTTGCCTTTCCCATGTTTTCTTTCCTTCTTTCTTTTATTCTTTCTTTCTTTTTTTTCCTTTTATTTCTTCTTTTTCTTTCTTTCTTTCTTTCTTTTTTTTTTTTAGCATTTATAGTGTCAAGGTTTTCTTTTCTTTCTTTTTTTTAAAAAAAGATTTTATTTACTATTTCCAGAGAGAGGGAAAGGAAGAGAGGCAGAGAGGGAGAGAAACATCAATGTATAGTTGCCTTTCACCTGCCTCCAGCTACAGACCTGGCTGGAGACCTGGCTTGCAACCTGGTTACGTGCCCTGGCTGGGAATCGAACCAGTGACCTTTGGGTTCTCAGGCCGGCACCTTATCCACTGTGCCACCAGCCAGAGCAAAGTTTTATTAATTGTTTTAAATAAAAAGCAATTGCTCCCTCATTGTACCTCTTTAATTATCTGAAATTACTTATAATGGCCCCAGCTGGAAACAGCCTAAATATTCATCAAAAGATAAATGCATAAATAACTGTGACATACCCATACTATGGAAACTATGCAACATGAAAATCAACAAAATATTAACACTCAAAACCACATAGATAAGTTTCAAAATATGCTGCATGAAAGTAGACAGGAAAGTACATAAAGAACTATGTCATTTGTATAAAATGCAATATTATCTATAGTGAAAGAAAACAGATTAGTGGGTACCTGAGGGTGGGAGGAGGGAGCACAGGAAATTTTGGGGTGACAGACATGTTTTTATTTAAATTAGGTTAATGCTTTTATGGGTGTACAAAATGTTAAATTCATCAAAATGTATACTTCATATATGTGCAGTTTCGTACTTCATTTACAACTCCACAAAGCTATGAATAAACAAGAACAGAGTGAATGAGTTTAACCAGTATTTCCCTAGTCTTTGCTGATGTTAAGAAGCTCCTGGGTGCTGCGGAAAATACATACTCTTGTTTTGGGTGCTGTGGAAAACACATACTCTTGTTTCTACTGCCGAGTCCTCCATGAAGCACCAGGTGAATTGTGCTTCTGACAGTGGTCCAGGGAACTCTCATGCTTAGAGAGGTTGGGGAAGTCTGGGATAAACTGGGTGGAAGTGAAGAGGCTTCCCTCACTTGACCAGATCATCATCTCGTGAAGACAGATGAAACCACCACCACCACCAGTGGGAGAACACAAATGATCATTTCCTAAATTTTTTTTTAACATGGACACGCAGTCATTTACTATTACATATTGACTACATGTTGCCATTAGTCTCTCCTTTAAGGAATTTTCTCAGCCCTTCAGCATCTTATATCATTGGATTAATTTAGAGAAAAATAATTGGGTGAAAATGGCCTTCCATGAAGTTTCACGTTATTGCAATTTTCCAAACATGATCCTATAAAAGAAACACAAAGATCTGTGTTTGGCATCTCATTCTGAAAGGAGTTTGACTTTTCTGATTGTTCAAGAGCTGTATTTAATACCAGGTAAAGGAAGGTACTTTTTTCCCCGCTCACATATAACTGTAGTGGTTATATGTGCTTGGAAATCATGATTGATAATTATTTTTATTCCTAAGTGAGACGAGGGATACCTTTTTAGATTCATTGACCATTACAATTCCTCAGATGTGAATGTCCTATTATGCCCTTTTGCTGTTTTCCCTCTTTTTCCTTCATAATTTATCTGTGCTGTTTGTTTATGAGGAATATTAGTCTTTATCTCCTAAGTAAAATATATTCTTCTAATCCATCATTTATCATAACTTTTTCTGATGCCAGTCAAGAGAATTTTTTCTTTAAGTCATCTCTACTTCATATTTCTGAGTAAAAACATAATTTTTTTTCTGTATTAGCAAGACTCAAAATATACATTAATCTAAGGAGCTAGAAATAAATAATGTCAATGGGAATAGAGGAAAAATTTAATAAGAAAAGCCCAAATTAAATTGGAAATCAAACATTACTATGCCTGATGGGCAAAACTAAAAGCTTGCTCTTGGAAACCATGACAAACCGATCAATGCTGTCAAAACAATGAAAAATGAACATTTATGAATAATATAAGAAATAAAGTCAAGTATAAAGATTTTAAAACGTAATGTCACTTTATGTCAAAATATTTGATAATTTAGGTTAAAGGGATAATTCTCTTGAAAAGTTACAAAATTTGAATTAAAAAGTGACAGAAACTTACAGGAAACATGAGAAAGGTATTTATACCTGTCTAAGGACAATCTGAATGGCCAATTGCTTTGAGTCCTTGAAGCTTTTCAAAGGTACCTTTTGACAAAGTCAATGTTATCTTATTTTCAGTACCCATAAAATCCTTTCAAAAATATAATTTGTTACCATTATTATTTGCTGAATCATTGGAAAGAAAGTGGCAGACTTAATATATATCTTGTCAAAATATTTGAACTTGCCCTGGCCTGTGGCACAACCGGATAAAGCCCCGGCCTGCAAACCTAGAGGTCGCTGGTTCGATTCCCAGCCAGGGCAAATAACCAGGTTGCAAGCCAGGTCTCCAGCTAGGTCTGTGGCTGGAGGCAGGTGAAAGGCAGCCACACATTGATGTCTCTCACCCTCTCTGCCTCCCTCCCTTTCCCTCTCTCTGGAAAAAAAAAAAAAAAAAAAAACTTGAACTTTAATCTCCTATAAAGAAAAGCATTGTTCTACAAAAACTGAATACTATCCTTGCTTAAAAATGACCCATACAGTTTAATGTAATAAAGATGCCAGTGAAGTTTAATTCAGAAACACAAGGATAGATTCAAATTAAATTTATCATATATTAATATTAATCATATATTCCTATATTAATAAAGGAAGTAGAAAATCACATTTACCAATAAATGCTGAAATGCATTTGACAAAACTTCCTAGCCATTTCTGATTACAATTTCTCAAAGAATAGATATGCTGATTCTAAAAGAATGAATCAGCAAATGGCAAAGAATATAAGAAACAGTAAAATAACCAAAGCATTTTCACTTAAAGACAATATACACAGCTAGGTGGTTTTCAATGTTTTCCTTCCCAAGATCAAATTTCTTTGATCTCACTTTATGCATCATAATATTGTATTTTTGGAGACAATCCTGTACTTCCATGTATATTTGACTTACATAGGTTTCCATCACATTTAAATAGTCACAAAGAATGCACTCTCTGACATATTATAAATGCTGACCCTTTAAAATAAAATTGCTTCACCACTTTCAAGTGTATGCATGAATGTGAATCTTCACTACCACCATCTGAAATATGCATAACAAACTCTAACAGTCTGAACCTTGGCTCCATTTATTTTTCCTCTTTAATCTGTTCTCCCATTTCATTCAATCTCTCCTGAATTGTCTTAATATATTATGTTGTAAAGTTTTGTTTTGTTTTGTTTTGTTTTGCTCACCCACATATATACAACAAATGTGTATATATGTATATAAACTTCAATTTAAGGACAATTCTTCTGACTATAATGCTCTAACTATAAAATTTCTCCTAAACTGGGTTACAATCACAATTGCTGTACTTGTGACCAAAACAACATGGCTATGGTTTAAATGTTTGTGTCCCTTCAAAATCCATATGTTGAAATCCTACCCCCAAGGTGATGGTGTTAGGAGACGGGGCCTTTGCGAGGTGATTAGATTCCGAAGACTGACCTCTAAATGAGGTTATGCTCTCATAACGAGACCTACAAAGCTCCTTTGTCCTTTTCCCCAAGTGAAGATAAAGCAAGAAGTCTGCCATCAGGAAGAGGGGCCTCACTAACCATGCTGGCACCCTGATCTCAGACTTCCAGCCTCCAGGTCATGAGCAGTAAATTTCTGCTGTTCATAAGCCATCCAGTCTGTGATGTTTTGTGACAGCTGCCCAAAGGGATGGCAAACATATTACAAATTTGTTATTAAAAATGCAGAGGAAGTGCTTGTTAAGAACAGCACCTCCATAGGCCATGGCTGGTTGCACAGTGGATAAGGAGCTGGGGTGTGAACCCAAAGGTCGCTGGTTCGATTCACAGCCAGGGCACATGACCAGGTTGCAAGCCAGGTCTCCAGCCAGCTCTGTAGCTGGAGGCAGGTGAAAGGCAACCATACATTGATGTCTCTCTTCTTCTCTGCCTCTTTCCCTTCCCCTCTAAAAATAATAAATAAAATCTTAAAAAAAAAAAAGAATAGCACCTCTAATCATAGGATGTGTATATTTTCTTTTTTATTATTTTTAAAAGATTTTATTTATTATTTTTAGAGAGAGGGAAAGGGAGGGAGGCAGAGAGGGTGAGAGACATCAATGTATGGTTGCCTTTCACCTGCCTCCAGCCACAGCCCTAGCTGGAGACCTGACTTGCAACCTGGTTATGTGCCCTGGCTGGGAATTGAACCATTGACCTTTGGGTTCATAGGCCAACACCTTTTCCACTGTGCCACCAGCCAGAGCTGTTTTCTTCTTTAAATGTGCATGGAGAACTATCAGTGCTGCAATGAGAAGAGATTTGACATCAATTCTCTTAGATTTTACAGGCAAAAGCAAGATAAATCATGTTCACATACATAGAAAAGAAGGGAAGAAGTCTTTTGTGTGTGTGTGTCACTGATCTTTGAAGTTCTTCAATCACTTGCAAAAATCACAAAATGATTTTTGTGAATGTTTTTTCTGAGAAGACAACTGCATTAATAACTCTAGTTTTATTTTTGCTTTGCTAACAATAAAGAATAAAAGACTTCTACTTGTAAAACCATTGGTAACTTATTAGTCATTCACTTTCTCAAGACAAACACCTTTATTTTGAATTGTCTGTACATTTGGCACCCCAGATATTTTAATATTCTGGTACAGTGTACCATAGTAAGGTAAGTAAGAATGAGAGAGATGTTTTTCTTCTGTGAAGAGGAAGAAAGGCACCTATAGGAAGGACCACAGGTAGCTGAGGGTGTGGAGTCTGATCGAGCTCCTGACCATGAACTACCTGAACAGTCTTTATGTCCCTTAGGGGTATGTGTTGGTCCATTTGAGGACCAACTGTTCTAGACAATCATTAAATCATAAAATAGGAAAAATGAAATAGTATAATTACTGGGAAAATGACTATTTGCAGATACAACAATGTAGCTAGAATCAAGAATGTAACTGAAGAATTTTAAAATTATTGCTACATCATCCTAGCTGGTGTGGCTCAGTGGATTGGTGCTGGCCTGTGAACCCAGAGGTCGCTGGTTTGATTCCCAGCCAGGGCACATAACCAGGTTGCAAGCCAGGTCTCCAGCCAGATCCTTAGCTGGAGGCAGGTGAAAGGCAACCATACATTGAGGCATCTCTCACTTTCTTCTTTCCTCTCTGCCCTTCTCTTAGAAAATAATGAATAAAATATTTTTAAAAATAAAATAAAATTATTGCTACAAAGTAAAACTGTTAACTACAAGTAATGGCACACAAAATCAATACTTTTCTTAATGAGAAATCAGTTGAAAGGAAAATGAATAATAAGCAGAAATAGAATTGATTAAAAGCTGATAATGCACATATATGCATACATGGGAATCTATATTATATGTAGAAATAAACTGAACAGAACCATAAGTATTTTTTTTTCTTTCTTTCCTTTTTTTTTTTTTAATTTTATTGTTGTTGTATTACATCCATCCCTTTTTTGCTCCCCTCTGTCCCCCTCCCCACCCACCCTTCAGAACCATAAGTATTAAATGGGAAAGAGGCAAAACTATAATGAAAATTATGAAGATGAGTTTTTGTTTTGTTTTTAAAAGATTTTATTTATTATTTTCAGCGAGAGGGGAAGGGAGAGAGGCAGAGAGGGAGAGAGACATTAATGTATGGTTGCCTTTCTCCTGCCTCCAGCTATGGATCTGGCTGGAGACCTGGCTTGCAACCTGGTTATGTGCCCTGGCTGGGAATCGAACCAGCGACCTTTGGGTTCGCAGGCCGGCACCTTATCCACTGTGCCACCAGCTAGGGCTTGAAGATGAGTTTAATGAATGGAGAATCCTTCCTAAAGAGGAAGACTTAGTATAATAGAAATGTAATGTTCTTTTAAAATCTGTTTTAAATTAATTTTTATTGTATTTTTCCATTACTATTTATTCCCCTTAGTCATCACTCACTCCCCCCTGCCCCTGCCACATATACTGTTATATATGATAAATTGTTGTGTTGCAATTTCAATAAAAATCTGACTTACCTGTTTTTGTTGAGGACATTGCTGGGAGAAATCTGTGAGACAAGTTGTTGGGGAAAACACCCCAACCAGATTATAAAACAAGATCTAAATCAGTACAATCTGGAAATGGCAAAAGAGTAGGTAAATAGGAAAGAATACTTCAAAATGTGTCCAAGATGTGTCATTATTTAACACGATAAAAGTGAAATTCAAAGTCATGAAAAAAGAATGAGTAATTCCATAAGAAATAGGAAAATTTGGCTATTCCTTTGGGATTACATAGAGTCACATGCATGTAATATACACAAATTCTCAATAGATTAAAATGAGTAAGATAGGTAGCGAATTATAAGACATTATAATTTGAGTTAGGACATTGATTCTTTGTTGTTGTTGTTGTTGTTAAGATTTTATTCATTATTCTCAGAGAGAAGGGTTGGGAGGGAGGAAGAAAGGGAGGGAAACATCAATGTATGGTTGCCTTTCACCTGCCTTCAGCTACGGACCTGGCTTGCAACCTGGTACGTGCTGTGACTGGGAATTGAACCAGAGACCTTAAGGTTCTCAGGCCAGTGCCTATCCATGAAGCCATCAGCCAGGGCTCTGATTCTTAAATATTCTTTTCTTTTCTTTTGAAAATTATATTGATTATGCTGTTACAGTTGTCCAAAATTCTTTTCCCTTTGCTCCCCTCCACCCAATTCCCCCCATTCCCTCCCGCAGTCCCACACACCCCTTTAGTTCACATCCATGGGTTGTACATATAAGTTCTCTGATTTCACCCTTTCCTCTATTATTCTTTTTTTTTTTTTTTTTTAAGAGAGATGGGAAGGGAGAGAGGCAGAGATGGAGAGAGACTTTCAATGTATGGTTGCCTTTTACCTGCCTTCAGCCATAGGCCTAGCTGGAGACCTGGCTTGCAACCTGGTTATGTGCCCTCGCTGGGAATCGAACCAGCAACCTTTGGGTTTGCAGTCCAGTGCCTTATCCATTGTGCCACCAACCAGGCCCATATTCTATTATCCTTAAGTTCCCCCTGTCTATCTTGTACCCATCAACTATGTTTCCTAATCCCTGCACCACATCCCCATTCTGACCCCTACCCCTCCCAGATGATAATCTCCTGCAATGATCCCCATACCTATGTTTCTGATCCTATTCTGGTTGTTTGCTTAGTTTGTTTTTATTTTTATTTTTTAGGTTCTGTTGTTGATAGTTGTGAGTTTGTTGTCATTTTAATGTTCATAGTTTTGATTTACTTATTCTTAAATAAGTCCATTTAACATTTCATATAAGGGCATGGTGATGATGAATTCCTTTAGCTTTACCTTGTCTGGGAAGCACTTTATCTGCCCTTCCATTCTAAATGATAGCTTTGCTGAATAGAACAATCTTGGTTGAAGGTCCTTGCTTTTCATCACTGAATATTTCTTGCCAGGCCCTTTGTGCCTGCGAAGTTTCTTTTGAGAAATCAGCTGATAGTCTTATTGGAACTTCTTTGCAGGTGACTTTCTTCTTTTCTCTTGCTTCTCCTAAGATTCCCTATTTATCTTTAACCTTTAGCACTTTATGATGTGTGTTGGTGTGGTCCTCTTTGGATCTAGCTTTTTGGGACTCTCTGTGCTTCCTGGACTTGTATGTCTATTTCCTTTACCAAATTTGGTAAGTTTTCCTTTATTATTTTTTCACACAAGTTGTCAATTTTTTGCTCGTCCTCTTCACCTTCAGGCATTCCTATGATTTGGATGTTGGCGTGTTTAAAGTTGCCCCGGAGGTTCCTAATCCTTTATCCATTTTTTTTTTTCAATTCTTGTTTCTACTTTCTGTGCTGGTTGGCTGTTTATTTCTTCCTTATGTTCCAAATCGTTGATTTGGACCCCATTTTCTTTCCCTTCCCCAATTGGTATTTTGTGTATTTTCCTTTGTTTCACTTGGCCTAGACTTTACTTTTTTCTTATGTGTTTACCATACTCAAGCTTATCTGTCAAGTCTGTGAGCATCTTTATTACCAGCGTTCTAAACTGTGCGTCTGTCGGGCTGGCAATCTGTTCATCTGTCAGCCTGGCTACTTCTCTGATGCTTAGTTTGGCCACTGAGATGTTGATTTGTGCCCTTTTTTGAGTGATATTTCTCTGGCTCCGCATCCTGACAGACTCCACTGTGCCGGTTCTTAGGTAGAGCTGTCGCATCTATTAGTTGTAAGGGGCGGAGCCTTAGGTACTGTCACTGCTGGGCGCCAGTGCTGGGCTCAGTGCTGAGTGACCTGTCTTACCAGGTAGTGGTGCTGTGTTGGGGGGAGGGTCTGAGAGGGATCTGGGCCTCTTGCTCAGCACTCACCCCCTTTTCAGGTACTTCTCCCACTTTCCGTATGGGGCTAGCTCCTCTCTAGTTGTGTGGTTCCCAGAGTGGGTGGGTCTGTGGATGTTCAGGACCATGGGGGATTCTCAATAGGATCCCCCAATGTGACTTTCTTTTCGCCAGCACCCCTGCTGCCCGCCCGCCTGGGCCGCCATTTCGAGTAGCTGCCCGCCAAGTGCCCGGAATCTGCTCACCTCGGTGTCCCAGCTCCACCCACCTACCTGTCTGGATGAATTTTTCGGATTTCTCTGCATTTCGACATTCAGGAATTTCTGGATGCTTCCCGTTTTGAGGTAGATGTATTGTTTTTGGTTGTGGGAGGAGAGGCAGCGTGGCCGTCTGCACCTCCATCTTGGATTTGTCTCCAAATTTTCTTAGAATGTAACCAATGCCCAGCACCAGGATGTGCTGGCCAATGGGTTATATGCCTGAAAAATAAGATAATAGGAAAGAAAAGGGGCTACTCCCCCGGGTTCAGCTGAGATCATGGCTCTTAACCACATTAATTAGAAACCACATCCAGCTGCAGAGAGGTCGTGCATGGTCTTAAGACAGCAAGCAGCTCCTCCGTCTATTAAAATGCCAACCAAGACAAGAGCTTCCTGCTGGCTGTCTCCTGCACTCCGCCCCTCACAAGAAGCCCTTTTGAAGTTGGGTAAACTCAACAATCTGCCTTCAGTTCACTCAGACAAGGCAAAGGCATCAGTGAGAAAAATGGAAGATTTCTTCCTTTTTTTTTTCAATCCTCACCTGGCTGTGTGTGTGTGTGTGGTTTTTTTTTTTCTTTGCTTTTGGAGAGACAGGAAGGGAGAGAGAAGTATCAATTGGTTGCCTCCTGTACATACCACACGCTGACTTGGAATTGGCGCAGGGACTGGGGATCATAAGCTCCCGTTGCAGGCACTTGGGCCCGGACCTGGGATCAAACCTGCAATCTTGGTATGTGCCTTGACCAGAATCAAAGCCACAACCTTTCTGTTAGGGGAGAACACTTCAACCAACAGAGCTACAACGGCCAGGGCACTTTCTTCCCGCTTAATGTCAGACTACACCCAGGTTCTCCCACTAGCAGAAGAGGGAAAAGAGGACCTTGTGCTAGAGTTCACAGTTCCCTTGCTATGCTTTGAAGTGCATGTTGCTTTTAGCATGTGTTCCATGATACATGTGTCTAAATTAACAGAGCTCTTGCTTCTGTTCCATCTTATTTGTATCTGAATTAATACAACAACCTTAAGTACATCACCAAGTAATGGTAACGTTCCCACAAAATTCCATGTGTTTTCTGAGTTTTTACATGTCCCCTAGTAAGCTTCAGGACTACATGATATATCCCATTCAGTGGTGTTCTCACTGGATATGACCAGAATTTTGTGACAGCTTAAAGAAATTGTTGAAACAAAATTTTAAAGTAAATATAGTAAAGGATGCTAATCATCCTTGATTTTTTTCCAGCAACCTTTTCCTGGAGGTCACCTTTCAGATTGTCTTAACCACTAGCCCATCAGAACACTTGGTGACATAGATCAAATGGAATTTGAAACTTCATCTAAAAGCAATGCCACGTCAAGAAGGAGGATAGGTTCCTAATCAACCTTATGCTTTATCTAACCTTACCCTTTCCCTTCTCTATCCCTGCAGATAAGACTCATCATGATCTCGGCACCTCAAGGTTATAGTCAGCAGACCTGGGTGCAGAGAATAATCCAAGGAAAGTGTTTGTATGCATTCTGCACACAATTTCTTTTCTTCTTTACTGGATTAATGATTTTGACTTTTGGAATTGCTCTGGCAAGTTTCTCCCCAGGTCATAAAATGTTCCCCCTTGGGATGACAATGATTGCTACTGCCTCTGTTTTTCTTATTACTATTAGTGTGTTAACCTTTATACATCGCAGGAAATTGAAGGAATTCACAGCTCCCCAACAAGAAGAACCATGGAGATACAGAATTGAGCATGTTGAAATTTAGGTTTTACTTGCATATAATCTTCTCTGAAACCTGGATATCTCTAGGTCTTTGGACCTTTTTGGAATCTCTTGAGCTATTTCCTTTTAAAATAAATGCTGATTTTTAAAATTTCTTTTTTAATTTAATTTTATTATTGTTGTATTACATCCATCCGTATCGTTCCAATTTTAGTGTACATGCTGCCGAGGCGAGCACTAAATGCTGATTTTAAAAAGCTAATCTGATTTTGGAATGTTCTCCTTTGTCTCTGTGAAATCTCTTGTAGAGGAAATCCTTCTCTCTCCAACACATGATAGATCAAGGAACCAGTTTTCTCCTACCTGTTTCTGCACCTACCAACATCTTACATCATCAAGCTGTATACCTTAAATATATACAATTTGTATTTGTCAATATTTCCTCAACAAAATTTGGGGGAGCAAGGGGTGGAACAAATTATTGATGCACAAAACAACAGAGATGAATCTCATAATATTTATGCTGGGTAAAAGGAGCCAGACACAGAAGAGTCTATACTGAATAGTATTTTTTATATAAAATGCAAAGTAATGTGTCAGGACCCCCTGAATCAAGGCATGGCCAGACTCAGGGCTTTGAGGTGGGCTGATGGCCAAAAGGTCAACAGCTTGGCTGAGAAGAGTTCCAATGATTACAAAGTTCCACATCATATTTAGAGGACAAGCTGACCTTCAGCAAGAATAAATAGCAGCTGTGTAGTGAAAGACATAACATAAGTAGTATGCTTTGAAAGTGATAATAATTAGTTACTAAGAAATAAGTAGATGACTTGTGGGAAAAAGTACTTTCAGCCAAAATAGTTTCACTAGGAGATAGGCTTGAATCCTTGAAAGATCGCATAACTCAAAACATGTGCATTTGGAAGAAACCTATTTTAGCTTTGTGTGAACAATAAAGGGGTGCTGTCACCACGAGTGGCAGTCCTCCTGACCCCAGCTTTTTTGTGTCTGTCTTTTCATTATGAATCCTACCCCATCTATCATTCCTCTGGCCCGGCAGGACCTCGGCAGTAATGGATAGAAAGCAGGTCAGTTATTGCCTGTGTATTGGAGGGGAAAAGGCATAGATGTTTGTTTGCTACTTTATTTCCCCTGCCCTAGGAGATATAGTGGCAAAAATACTGCTACATGGATATCTGATATTTTACTGCCTATGTTTTCTGCTAGGACTTTTGTGGTATCATGACTTATATTCAAGTCTTTTATCCATTTGACTTTATTCTGACGTATGGTGTAACTTGGTTGTCTAGTTTCAGTTGTTTGCATATATCAGCCCAGTTCTTCCAACACTATTTATTGAAGAGGCTATTTTTATGCCACTGTATGTTTGTGCCCCCTTTGTTAAATATTAATTGACCGTGAAGACCTGGGTTTATTTCTGGGCTCTCTATTCTGTTCCATTGATCTATGTGTCTGTTCTTATGCCAGTACCACATGATTTTGATTACAGTGGCCTTGTAGAATAGTTCGATGTCAGGTATTATGATCAACTTTGTTCTTCTTTCTCAAGATTGTTGTGGCTGTTTGAGAGTTTTCATTTATTTTTTGTTTTGTTTTGGTTCCACATAAGTTTTTGAATATTTGTTCTGGATCTGTGAAATATGTCGTTGGTATTTTAATAGGTATTGCATTGAACATATAGATTGCTTTGGGTATTTTGGACATTTTAATGATGTTAGTTCTTCCAATTCATGAATAGGGTATATACTCTCATTTATTTGTACCTTCTTCAATTTTTTTCTTCAGTGTCCTATAGTTTTCCAAGTGCAGGTCTTTTACCTTCTTGGTTAAATTTATTCCTAGGTACTTTATTTTTCTTGTTGCTATAGTAAATAGGATTTTTCTCTTAATTTCTCTTTCTGGTAGTTCATTGTGGGTGTACAAAAAAATGCCATTGACACCAGCCTGCGAACCCAAAGGTCACAGGTTCGATTCCCCAGCCAGGGCACATAAACAGGTTGCAAACCAGGTCTCCAGTCAGGTCTGTGGCTGGAGGCAGGTGAAACGCAACCATACATTGATGAAAAAAAAAAAATGCCATTGATTTCTGAATATTGGCTTTATATCCCCCTACTTTGCTGAATTCACTTATTAGGTTGAATAGGTTTTTGATGGAGTCTATCTGGTTTTCTGTGTATACTATACTATCATGTCATCTGCAAAAAATGACAGTTTTACTTCCTCCTTTCCAATTTAGATGCTTTTTATTTCTTCTTGTCTGATCACTGTGACTAGGACCTCCAGCACTATGTTGAAGAAGAGTGGTGAAAGCAAACACCCTGTCTTGTTACTGATCTTAAGGGAAATGCTTTTAGATTTTGCCCATTGAGTATGATGTTAGCAGCAAATGTTTTGTATATGGCTTTTAATATGTTGAGGTATGCTCCCTTTATTCCCACTTTGCTGAGTGTTTTTTTATTATAAATGGGTGCTGGATTTTATCAAATGCTTTTTCTGCCTCTATTGAAATGATCATGTGATTTTTGTCTTTTATTTTCTTTATGTGATGTATCACATTTATTGATTTGTGAATATTGTACCATCCTTGCATCCCTGGAATAAATCCCACTTGATTATGGTGTATGATCTTTTAAATGTATTGTTGGATCTAGTTTGCTAGTATTTTGTTGAGGATTTTAGTATTTATGTTCATCAGCCATATTGGCCTATAATTTTCTTTGTTGTGTCTTTACCTGATTTTGGAATTAGGATAATACTGGCTTCATAAAAAGATTTGTGAGTCTTCCTTCTTCTTGGATATTTTGGAAAAGTTTGAGAAGGATAAGAGTTAATTCTCCTCTGAATGTTTGGTAAAATTCCCCTGTGAAGCCAGGACGTTAATGTGTCAGTAGTTCCTTGCCTATGGCTTCAATTTTGCTAGTTGTTTTTGGTCTATTCAGATTTTCTACTTCCTGACTCAGTTTTGGAAGATTGTATGTTTCTAGAAATTTATCCATTTCACCCAGGTTTTCCAATTTTTTGGCATATAGTTATTCATAGTAATTTCTTACAATCCTTTGTATTTCTGTGTTACTGGTTGTTACTTTTCCTCTTTCATTTCTAATTTTATTTATTTGGATCCTTTCTCTTTTTTTTTCTTGACAAATCTGGCTAATGGTTTTTCAATTTTGTTTATATTTTCAAAGAACAAGCTCCTGGATTCATTGATCCTTTGAATTGTTTTTTTAGTCTCTGTGTATTTTAATTCTGCTCTGATCTTGATTATTTCGCTCCTTCTGCTTGTTCTGGCTTTGTTTATTATTGTTTCTCTAGTTCTTTTAGATGTAGGGTTATGTTGTTTACTTGAGATTTTTCTATCTTCTTTAGGTAGGCCTGTATTGCTATGATCTTCCCTCTTAGGACTGCCTTCACTGTGTCCCATAGATTTTGGGTTGTTGTATGTTCATTTTCATTTGTCTAGAGCCTTTTGGATTTCTTTCTTGATTTCATGTAAACCCATTCATTATTTAATAACATGTTTTTCAGCCTCCATGTATTTGAATGTTATGGAGGATTTTTTTTTTTTTTTCCCTTGAGATTGGTTTCTAGTTTCAAGCCCTTATGATCTGAGAAGATGCTTGATATGATATCAATTTTCTTGAATTCATTAAGGCTTGTGTTGTGTCCTATCATGCAGTCTATCTTTGTGAATGATCCATGTGCATTTAAGAAGAATGCGTATTTTGCTTCTTTGCAGCGAAATGCTCTATAAATATCAATTAAGTTTATTTGACCTAGAATATCATTCAATTCTGCAATATTTTGTTGATTTTTCTTTGAAAGATTACCCCATTGTTGACAGTGGGGTGTTAAAATCCCCTACAATGACTGTATCACTGACAATCTCCTTTTTAAAGTCCTCTGGTATTTTCTTTATATATGTAGGTGGACCTATATTGGGTGCATATATGTTTACATGAATTATATTCTCTTATTGGACTACTCCCTTAAGCATTAAGTAGTGACCTTCTTTGTCTTAAATAGTTCAGATATCATGATCAAGTGGAATTTATTTCTGGGTTGCAAGGTTGGTTCAATACCCAAAAATTAATTAATGGGTTACTACCATATAAACAAAATGAAACATAAAAATCATAAATCATATCAATAAATGCAGAAAAAGCACTTGATATTTATTTATGATAAACCCTCAGCTAAATGGGAATAGCAAGAACATACCTTGACATAATAAAGGCCAAATAAGACACACCCACAGCTAACATGGCACTCAATAGTGAAAAGCCGCAAGCTTTTTCTTTAAGATAAGGGAAAAGACAAAGATGTTCACTTTCACCACACTTATTCCAACACAGTATTGGAAAGTCCTAGCCACAGCAATCAGACAAGGAAAAGAAATAAAAGGCATACAAATTGGAAAGGAAGCAGTAAAACTGTCATAATTTGCAAATGGCATGAGTATACAGAGAGAACCCTAAAGATTACACATACATATGCACACACATGCACATGCACACACAAACCCTACTAGAATTAATACCTTAATTCAGTAGAGTAGCAGAATACAAAATTAATATTCAGAAGTCAATTGCACTTTTTTTTACACCAATGATGAACTGTCAGATAAAGAAATATAAAAAACAATCCCATTTACAATTGCATCAAAAAGAATAAAACACCTACAAATAAATTTAACCAAGGAAGCCCCTGGCTCACATGGCTCGGTGGATTGACACTGGCCTGCGAACCCGAAGGTCACTGGTTTTATTCCCAGTCAGGGCACATAACCAGGTTGCAAGCCAGGTCTCCACCCAGGTCCTTAGCTGGAGGCAGGTAAGAGGCAACCATACATTGATGCTTCTCTCCCATGCTTCCTCCTTCCCTGCCTTTCTCTCTGAAAATAATAAATAAAAAATCTTAAAAATAAATTAACCAAGGAGGGGAAAAGCCTATATTTGGAAAACTAAGATACTGAAGAAAGAAATTGAAAAAGATACAAATAATTGGAAGGATATACTGTATTAATAAATAGGAAAAATTAATATTATTAAAATGTCCATGCTACCCTAAATTATCTACAGATTCAATTCAATCTTTATAAAAATACCAGTGGCATTTTTCACAGAATTATACAAATAATGAAAAACTTATATGGATCCATAAAAGCTCCCAAATAGCCTAAACAATCTTTTTGTTTGTTTTAAAAAAGATTTTATTTATTCACTTTTCAGAGAGAAGAGAAATGAGGGAGAAAAAGAAGGTGAGAAACATCAATGTGTGGTTACCTCTGGCCCTCAACCCAGGCATGGGACCTGACCAGGAATCAAACCTCTGCCTCTTGGTTCACAGGTCAGAGCTTAATCCACTGAGCTACACAGGCCAGGGCAGCCTAAGCAACCTTAAGAAGAATGATCCTGCCTGATGTGGCTCAATGGATTGACACCAGCCTGCGAACCCAAGGGTCACTAGTTCTATTCCCAGTCAAGACACATAACCAGGTTGCAAGCAAGGTCTTCAGCTGGAGGCAGGTGAAAGGCAACCATACATTGATGTGTCTTTCCCTTTCTTCCTCCCTCCTTGCCCTTCTCTCTAAAAACAGTGAATAAAGTCTTTTTTAAAAAAAAAAATAAGAGAGACTAGAGAGATGGCGACAGAGTAGAGAGCAGTGCTGATGGTGTTCTTGAGTGCCAGAGCAGCTGGAAGACAGGTAGGGAGCACAAGACTTCTGCAGGTCCCTGCAAATTGGAGCAGTAAGCATCTGGACTCAGGGGTGTATAGCCCAGAGACTGAAGAGACCTGCAGGAGAGCAGGTGAGACAGTTCAGAACCGGCTAACCAGAGGACCAAGGCTGGCCCTAGGCAGTGGTGGCTCTGCCCAGAGGGGCAGCTCTAACTGAAGACAGCTTCAGGCTCCCCAGGTGACTAGAAATCTGGGCAGTGAAGTGTGGGCAGTGAGGGCAAACTCCGGAGGGATTGAGGGATTGAACTCCTGCAGCGGAGGGGCTGTGTGAGAGCCAACCTCTGGAGGCTGAGAGAGGAAGCCAGGACCAGAGTTGGAGGAGGAGGGACCTGTAGGGAGCAGGAGAAGGGGAGCAGGGAAGTGCACCTGCCAGGGGGGCGAGAGGGATGAAAATTGTGCTGCTACACCACCTGGGGAGAGGGCAGATCAGAGCACCGGCAAGTGGGGAGGCCCAACCCCGTGCACCCACACCGGCGCACAGGCTCCCATGAAAATGTGAAACTTTGTGCCAGGAACTTGTAGTTGGTGTAACTGGCGCGCCCATTGCAGTCAACAAAGGCCTCCCCAGGAGCTGGAGGGAGAGGCGTAGCCTTCGCTAGCAGACTGAGCTTCGGGGCTTCTGGGGACCTAGGTGTGCATTGCAGAGGAGGCAGTGAAAACCTCTTCAAAGAGCTGGACTGCATGCAGGGTTAGCCTTCACTGGCAGGCAACCGGGGAGCCAGGTGCTGTTAGCGGACAGGGGCTACCTCCTCCGGGAGCTGCAGTGGGAGGGCCAGCCATCACAGGAGCCAGCGAGGTTGCAGGCCACCCTGCATTGGAGCCAGGTGCCCATCCCAGGCAGGAACCTCCTCCAGGAGCTGGAGGGGGAGGAGTAGCCGTAGACACCACAGAAGCACCCTGCAGGTCTTCACACTTAACCAGTGAGAAACGGGAGGGCCCCAAAACACCAGCAGCACAGAAACCCAGCTAGGCTACTGGAGGCCCAGCCTACCTGGGGGCTGACACTCAGAATCAGCCCTGACTGTGACAGCCATAGCCCTGCCACTCCAAGACCACACAGCTAGACTGTAGACTGCAGAGACTTGATCAAGAAAAAGAGGCAGAATCAGGAAATGGATCGCTGCTAATCTCAAGCACCTCAGTTACACCAAAAGCTACATGAACAACTAATCCCTAACCTATCCTTTTCAAAAGTTACTTCCAACCCTAACAATTAGTGCATTTTAAGTAAACACTGTTTATATCATAGTGTATCCCAATTTACATATTTTTACTCCTCCCTTACCTCAATCCACCTAAATACCCAAGACCCTCCTCTCACTCTTGTTTTAAAGTCTACTCACTGTCCTGCTACAACTCATTCCCAGTCCTCAATCTAAGTATTCCTCCCCTCCCCAGCTCCTTAAACCCTTTCTTTCTTTTTACCTTTTTTTTTCCTTTCTTTCTTTCTTTTTTTTTTTTTTTTTTTTTTTTTTTTTTTTTTTTTTTTTTTTTTTTGTGGGTGCGCTGCTAGGGACTACACATTCTTTTTTTTCTGCTAAAAGCACACAGTTTCTGGCTCCACCTGGACCAATCAGAGCTCATTAAGGGTGGACAGGGAGGTAAATACGGCAACTATATATATAGGTTTGTACTGTTCACTTGCACTTGAGGCATTCTGATTTTCACCCTCCTCATTTCTATAGAAGAGATAACTTGGCTTTCTCTCCCATATCCCTGCTACCTTTGCTACTCCTTTGCACCCTTCAAAATTATCTATACTTCAGTCAACTTAATCATTTTCCCCCTCGTATAACAGTCTTATCATGTCTACATCCCTATTAAGACTGGCTCAGTTGCAGCTGAGGGTGTGATTAAAAATGGGAGTTACCTTGGAGGATATGGGTACATAGCTAGGTTCACAGGCAGTCGAAAAAAGGATTAAAGGAGAAAGATATCTCTGAAGGTATGGTTATTTTGCCTGGGCTGGTGGTTCTGTTTTAGAAGCAGCTCAGAAATAGTGTATGAGATGGGATAGAAGGAATGTCTCTCAATCAGCCAACTGGAGGGAAAGGAGCAACACATACAACCAATCCAAAATACAACCAGACAGCCCAAGTTAACACCATAAAGGCCACCCCAAGAGCAACAAGTGGAGGAAATCTAGGAGACTGCAACACTGAACTCCACAAACCTCCTAACATAAAAGGGTGCTTCACGAAGGCAGGTAATCAAAGCAAATTAATCCAAGACAAAAACAAGCAACAACAGACACCCAAAATGGGGGAAAAAACAAATCAATCCACCACTAAAAGGAAAGGCGGAATCCCCAGAAAGATCACTAAATGAAACAGAGACAAACAAACTATCAGATATGGAATTCAAAATAACGATGATAGAGAAGCTCAACAAGCTCAGACAGCTCAAAGAAAACTACAAACAACTCCAGGGGATCTACAAGGAACTTACTGAGAGTTACACCAGCATTAAAAAGGACTTAGAAACTATCAGTAAGAGCCAGGAGGAAATGAAGAATACAATTTCTGAATTGAAGAATACAGTAGAAGGCATCAACAGTAGGCTAGAGGAAGCAGAGGACTGGATCAGTAAGTTGGAGGACAACGTAGAAAAATATTCCAAGACAGTGCAACAGACTGAAAAAAGTCTGAACAAGAATGAAGAGGTTTTAAGAAAGCTACAGGACAACATGAAATTCAATAATATCCATATCATAGGGATACCAGAAGGAAAAGAGAAACAAGGAATGGAAAACCTGTTCAAAAAAGTAATGACAGAAAATTTTCCTAACATGATGAGTGAAGACATAACTCAAGTTCAGGAAGCACATAGGGTCCCAATGAAGATGAACCCAAACAGACCCACTCCAAGACACATTATAGTTAAAATGGCAAATTTCAGAGACAAATAGAGAATCCTAAAAGCATCAAGAGAGAAATAGCAAATAACATATAAGGGGGCTCAGATAAGAGTATCAAATGATTATTCAACAGAAACAATACAAATCAGAAGGGAATGGCAAAAAAAAAATTCCAAGTAATGGGAAACAAAGGCCTGCAACCAAGAATACTCTATCTAGCAAGGCTCTCATTCAAAATGAAAGGAGAAATAAGGAGTGTCCCAGACAAGAGAAGACTAAAAGAATACATCTCAGCCCTGGCTGGTAGCACAGTAGATAAGGCACCAGCCTGCAAACCCAAAGGTTGCAGGTTCGATTCCCCAGCCAGGGCACATAACAAGGTTGCAAAACAGGTCTCCAGTCAGGTCTGTGGCTGGAGGCAGGTGAAAAGCAACCATACATTGATGTCTCTATCCCTCTCTGCCTCTCTCTCTTCCCCTCTTTCTAAAAATAATGAAATAAAATCTTTAAAGAAAAAAAAGAATACATCTCTACCAAACCAGCATTGCAAGAAATGCTGAAGGGTCTGCTTTAAAAAAAAAAAAAAAAATGAAGAAACAGAGAGAGCCAAAGAGGAACATAGTACAAAGTGGGAAAATGGCAATGAATAAGTATCAATCAATAATTATCTTAAATGTAAACAGATTAAATGCACCAATCAAAGACATAGGGTAGCTGAATAGATAAGAAAACATGACCCACATGTATGCTGTCTTCAAGAGACCCACCTCAGAACAAAAGATTGACACAGATGGAAAGTGAAGGGATGGAAAAATACATATCAACAAATGGACATGAAAAAAGGCTGGAGTAGCAATATTTATTTCAGACAAAATAGATTTTATGATGAAGGCCATAAAAAGAGACAAAGAAGGACATTTCATAATACCTAAGGGAACAACCCATCAAGAAGAAACAACTCAGGTAAACATATATGCACCTAACGTAGGAGCTCCGAAATATATAAGGAAAATCTTGGAGGACTTCAAGAAGGATATACGCGAACCCAAAGGTCGCTGGTTCGATTCCCAGCCAGGGCAACATAACCAGGTTGCAAGCCAGGTCTCCAGCCAGGTCTGTAGCTGGAGGCAGGTGAAAGGCAACCATACATTGATGTCTTTCTCCCTCTCTGTCTCTCTCCCTTCCCCCTCTCTCTGGAAATAATAAAATAAAATCTTTTAAAAAATAAATAAATAAATAAATAAATGAAATCTTTAAAAAAAAAAAAAAGAAGAAGAAGAAGAAGAAGGATATAGACAGCAACACACTAATAGTAGGGGATTTTAATACCCCACTATCAACAATGGACAGATCTTCCAAACAAAAAATCACTAAGAATGTTGTGGCATTGAATAACACTCTAGAGGAAATGGACCTAACTGAAGTATACAGAACCTTTCCCCCCAAAGAAGCAAAATACACATTCTTTTCAAATGCACATGGATCATTCTCTAAGATAGACCACATGGTAGGTCACAAGACAAGCCTCCACAAATACGGGAAATTTGAAATCATACTAAGCATCTTCTCAGATCACAATGGCTTGAAACTAGAAACCAATCTCAAGGGAAAAAAACAAAAACACTCTAATTCATGGAAACTGAATAACATGTTTTTAAGTAATGAATGGGTTAATAATGAGATTGAAGATGAAATTAAAAAGTTTCTGGAAACAAATGACAATGGATACACAACAGTCCAAAACCTATGGGACACAGCAAAGGCAGTGCTCAGAGGGAAATTTATAGCAATGCAGGCCTGCCTAAAAAGGTCAGAAGAAGCTTATACAAACAACCTAACCATAAAGCTGCGAGAACTAGAGGAGCAACAACAAATTAAGCCCAGAGCAAGTAGAAGGAAGGAAGTCATCAAGATCAGAGCAGAACTAAATAACTCAGAGACTCAAACTACGATTTGAAGAATCAACATGTTCGGGAGCTGGTTCTTTGAAAAAATAAACAAAATTGACACACACATCTTTATCCAGACTCATCAAGAAAAAGAGAAAGAGGGCCCAAATCAACAGAATCAGGAATAACAGAGGAGAAATCACAACTGACACTTCAGAGATACAAAGAATTGTAAGAAATTACTACAAACAACTATATGATAAGAAATATGACAACCTGGGTGAAATGGACACATTTCTGGAAATGTATAATCTACCAAAACTGAATCCAGAAGAAGCAAAAATCCTGAATAGGCCAATAACAACTAGTGAAATTGAAGAAGTAATAAAAAAATCTCCCAAAGTACAAGAGCCCTGGACCAGATGGATACACAGGTGAATTCTACAAAACATTTAGAGAAGAACTAACTCCTATCCTTCTCAACCTATTCCAAAAAATCCAACAAGAGGGAAGACTCCCAAACTCTTTCTATGAAGCCAATATTATTCTAATCCTAAAACCAGGCCAAGACACAACTAAGAAAGAAAACTATAGGCCAATATTTCTGATGAACATAGATGCTAAGATTCTCAACAAAATATTGGCCAACCAGATCCAGCAATACATTCAAAAGATCATACACCATGATCAAGTGGGTTTCATCCCAGGGATGCAAAGATGGTACAACATTTGCAAATCAATAAATGTAATACACCACATCAACAAAATGAAAGACAAAAACTATATGATCATATCGATAGATGCTGAAAAAGCAGTTGATAAAGTACAGCACTCATTTATTATAAAAATGTTCAGCAAAATGGGAATAGAGGGAGCATACCTCAACATCATAAAGGCCATATGTGAGAAACCTGAAGCCAATATCATTCTTTTTTTTTTTTTTTAAATTTTATCGTTATTGTATTACATCCATCCCCTTTTTACTCCCCTCTGTCCCCCGCCAATATCATTCTTAACAGGCAAAAACTAAAAGCTTTCCCCCTAAGATCAGGGACAAGACAAAACTGTCCACTTTCTCCACTTCTATTCAACATTGTTTTGGATGTTCTAGCCATAGCTATCAGAGAAGAAAAAGGAATCAAAGGTATCCAAATTGGAAAGGAGGAAGTCAAACTGTCATTATTTGCAAATGATATCATAGTGTACATACAACACCCAATAGGCTCGACCTAAGAAGCAAATTTAGCAAAATAGCTGGATATAAAGTAAATATCCAGAAATCAAAACCATTTTTGTATACTAATAATGAAACATCAGAGATAGAAGCTAGAAAACAAATCTCATTTACCATAGCAACAAGAAAAATAAAGTACTTAGTAATAAACTTAACCAAGGAGGTAAAAGATCTGTACTCAAAAAAACTACAGAACATTGAAAAAAAGAAATCAAGAAAGATACAAAGAAATGGAAGCATATACTATGTTCATGGATGGGAAGAATTAACATCATTAAAATGTCCATACTACCCAAAGCAATCTATAGATTCAATGCAATCCCAATTAAAATACCAATAACGTACTTCACAGAAATAGAAAAAATACTTCAAAAATGTATATGGACTTTGTGGGGGAGTGGGTGGTGGGGAAGAGGACAGAGGGGAGCAAAAAAAGGGATGGATGTAATACAACAACAATAAAATTAAATTTAAAAAAATTATATGGAGCCAAAAATGCCCACAAATAGCCTCAGCAATCTTGAGAAAGAAGGACAAGGTAGGAGGAATCACAATACAGGACATCAAACTATACTACAAGGCTACTGTCATCAAAACAGCCTGGTACTGGCATAAGAATAGACATATAGATCAATGGACCAGAATAGACAGCCCAGAAATAAACCCAGGACTCTATGGTCAATTAATATTCAGCAAAGGGGGAAGGAACATAATAAAATGGGGTAAACTAGTCTCTTCAACAACAAATGGTGTTGGGATCAGTAGACAGCAACATGCAAAAAGATAAAACTAGACCACCAACTTACACCGTATACCAGAATAAAACTCAAGATGGATAAAGAACTTAAACATAAGCAGTGCCACCTTAAAGGTCCTGGAGGAAAATATAGGCAGTAAAATTTTAGATAACCTATGCAGAAATATGTTTACTAATACTTCACCAAGGGCAAAGGAAATCAAAGAACAAATCAACAAATGGGACTATATCAAATTGAAAAGTTTCTGTTCAGCTAAAGAAAACACCAGCAAAATTCAAAGGGAACCAACTGTATGGGAAAACATATTTGCCAATGATACCTCAGACAAGGGTCTGATCTCCAAAATATATAAAGAGTGTATGCGACTCAACTCCAGGGAGACAGAAGCCCAATTAAAAAGTGGGTAAAAGACCTGAACAGACAAGTCACTGAGGGAGGACATACAAAGGGCCCAAAGGCATATGAAAGAATGCTCAACATCACTAGCCATCAGAGAGATGCAAATTAAAACCACAATGAGATACCACCTCACACCTGTCAGAATGGCAATCATCAGCAAATCAACAAACAACAAGTGTTGTCCAGGATGTGGGAAAAGGGAACCCTGGTGCACTGCTGGTGGGAATGTAGGCTGGTGCAGCCACTATAGAAAACAGTATGGAGTTTCCTTAAAAAACTAAAAATGGGGTTCCTGTAATGGCTGCTTCCTGTAAGGCATTGTCACGTGGAACCTCTTAGCTTCAGCAACTCGGACCCCAGGAAGGGAGTATTCCAAGTCAGATACAATCATACATAAATCATTTTTCTGAAACCTTGAGGACTCAAGATCCAGCCATCCTAAGGTCCCAGCATCATTACCTCAGCTTCAACAGTTGTTCTTAGTCCTCATTTCACTGCTTTTGCTGCTACCCATTGTTGAAGCAGTAGAAGTGGGAGATGCCATCGCCCTCTTTTTAGGTGCAATTCTCTGCATTATGGGGTTTTGTGCTTGTTTGGGGTTATATGCACGAAAGAGAAATGGAGAGATATGACTTTGAAGGGCTTTCTGAATCAAGCCTCACCCTGAAAATATTTGAGCTATTAATGTTAGAAATTGAGCTTTGGTGTTTGAGAGTTCCCAAGAAATAATAAATTGGGTAACTTTACATTCTTATTTTCCCTGTAAATGAAAATAAATTGACATATGTTAAATGGAAAAAAGTGGTTCTTCACAACAAATACTGCACTGAAAAATGCAATTTGTATTTGCCGGAGGGTCAAATAAGTAAAAAGGCTGAAATTTGCATAAGTAATATTTAAAAGTCTCTGATTTCTCAAAGTGGTGAAATTGGAAGAAGGAAGCTCTTGTCGAGGATTCTAGGGAGTTGCCACTATTCAGTTGTAATCACTTCCTCCTGCATTGTTGAAGAGTCTTTTCTCTATATTTTATTAGATTTTTATTTTGTTATCTCCCAAGTTAATATTGTACTTAGGTTTTAGGTACCAAATATAATCAGTCAAAACTTAAAACTTTTATTTCTTTTTTTTTTTTAAGATTTTATTTCATTATTTTTAGAAAGAGGGGAAGGGAGAGAGGCAGAAAGGGAGAGAGACATCAATGTATGGTTGCTTTTCACCTGCCTCCAGCCACACACCTGACTGGAGACCTGGTTTGCAACCTTGTTATGTGCCCTGGCTGGGGAATCGAACCTGTGACCTTTGGGTTCGCAGGCCGGCACCTTATCCACTATGCTACCAGCCAGGGCTAAAACTTTTATTTCTTAGAAAGAAAAAGGTTTAAAAAATGTGTTCTATGTATCTAATATTAAAATGGAGAAAAAGATTTAATGTAAGAAAAAAAGATTTTGTATTGACATTGAAAATAGAGATGTAATGTTAAAACTTTAAATTAACTAACACCACCATTGTGAGAAATACTATATTAAATATAAACCCATTATGTTGTAAAAAAAAACCAAAAAACTAAAAATGGAACTGCGTTTTAATCCAGCAATTCCTCTACTAGGGCTATACCCGGAGAACCCTGAAACACCAATTCATAAGAACCTATGTACCCCTATGTTCATAGCAGCACTATTTACAATATCCAAGTGCTAGAAAGAGCCTAAGTGCCCATCAGTGGATGATTGGATCAAAAAACTTTGGTATATTTACCCAATGGAATACTACACAGCAGAATGAAAGAAGGAACTCCTACCCTTTGCAACAACATGGATGGAACTGAAGAGTATTATGCTTAGTAAAATAAGCCAGTCAGTGAAAGACAAATACCATATGATCTCACCCATTACAGGACGATAATGAGCAAAAGAAACAACAAGCAAAACAGAACGAGATACATTAATACAGTGAATAGACTTTCAGTGGGCAGGGGGAAGGAGGGTGGGGAGATTGGGAAGGAAGAGGCAATGAAAGGGAGCAGCTTAGTCAAGAAACTAGTGTGGAAGAACCATGGACATGGACAACAAGTGGGTTTGAATTTGTGGGGGAGTGGGTGGGTGGGAAGGGAACAGAGGGGAGTAAAAAGGGGATGGATGTAATACGACCACAATAAAATTCAATTTAAAAAAAGAAGAAGAGGAATGAAAGAGGAATGAAGTTAGACTTATTATGCTACCTGATATCAAACTATACTACATGGCTATTTTAGTCAAAACTGCATGATATTGACATAAAAAACAGACCCATAGATCAGTGGAATGAAATAGAGAACCCAGAAATAAACACATGTCTATACGGTCCATTAATCTATCACAAAGGAGGTATATACAATGGGTAAAGATAACCTCTTTAATAAATGGTGATGCAAAAAAAAAAAAAAATGAAACTAGAAAACTTTTACATACCATATATAGAAATAAACTCAAAATGGATTAATGACTTAGATTAAGACCTGAAATCATAAAACTCCTAGAAGAAATCATAGGCAGTAAACTCTGACATTGCTCTTAGTTATTTTTTTAGATATGTCTTCTTGGGAAAGGGAAACAAAAGAAGTAATAAACAAATGGGACTACTTCAAACTGAAATGTTTTTGCACCACAAAGGAAATCAATGAAATAAAAAGACAACCTATTGAATGGGAGAAGATATTCATGAATAGTACATGTAATAAGGGGTTAACATCCAAAGTTTGTAAGAAAGTCATAGAACTGATTCTAAGAAAAAACAAACAATCCAATTAAAAATTGGGCAGTCTGGTTGGTGTGGTTCAGTGGATTGAGCACTGGCCTGTGAACCAAAGTGTCACCTGTTCAATTGCCAGTCAGGGCACATGCCTGGGTTGTGGGCCAGGTTTCCAGTTGGAGGCATGAGAGAGGCAACCACACATTGATGTTCTCTCCCTCTCTTTCTTCCTCCCTTTCCCTCTCTCTACATAAACAACTAAATAAAATCTTTTTAAAAATTAGGCAGATGACTTCAATAGACATTTCTCCAAAAAGGACATACCAATGGCCAATGGATGCATGGAAACGTACTCAACATCATTAATCAGCAAGGAAATGCAAATTAAAACCACAATGAAAATCACCTCACACCTGTCAGAATGACCATCATCAGTAAATCAACAAACAACAAGTCTTGGTGAGGATGTGGAGCAAAAGGAATCCTTTGCACTGGAGGTGGGATTGTAAACTGATGCAGCCACTATGGGAAACATTTCAGAGGTTCCTCAAGAAATTAAAAATAGAATTACCACATTATTCAGCAATTTCACTTCTGGGTATTTGTCCAAAACACTTATTGGAAATGACATGTACCTCTATGATTGTTGCAGCATTTTTTACAATAACCAAGATATATATGGAAGCAACCTAAGTGCCCACTGATAGACAAATAGATAAAGAAGAGGTGGTACATATATACAATGAACTATACCTAGGTCATAAAAAATAACAGAATCTTGTTATTTGTGACATCATGGATGGATGGACATAGATGAAGCTAAGTGAAATAAATCAGACAGAAAAGGACAAATGCCATATGATTTCACTAATATGTAAAATCTAAAAAACAGAATAAGTGAACAAACAAAACAGAAAAAAATTCATACATACAGAGGAGAAATTGATGGTTGCTCAAGTTTGAGGGGTTGAGCAGAAAACGTGAAGGGAGTAAGAAGTATCAATTGCCAGTTATGAAAATAGTCATGGGGGTATTAAGTACAATATAAGGAATATAGTCAGTAATACTGTAATAACTATGCATGTTGCCAAGTGGGTACTAGACTTACTGGGGTGATCACTTGTAAATTATAAAAATGTCTAATCATTATGTTGTACACCTAAAATTAATATAATATTGTATGTCAATATTAATTAAACATAAAATTAATTAATTAAAATAAAGTTTAAAATACTATTGTCACAAATGAGTTCATATATAACTCATGAAATCTGAATAATGTCAGTGTCATGGTTTTGATAGTATCGGGTTGGCCAAATTTGTTTAGTTTTTTTCCATAAAATAAAGACACATTTTACATTTTCACCAATAACTTTATTGATTTGGATATTTTGAGGAAGTTGGCTGTCTCTGCTATTGGCTTCTAGTGGGTAGAGGCCAGGGGTGCTGCTAAACATCTTCCAATGTCTAAGACAGCCCCACAACGAAGAATTATTTGACCAAGATGTCAATAGGATTATGAAACTTTGCAAACCATTTTTGACATGTTCAACAGTCACAGCATTTCCTCCACACAACAAACAAATCTCTTTCTGTATTTCAGTTATGTTTTTCACTTTTCTTGAGACAATAAAGCATATATAAAGAAAATGTTGCATATTTTCTTCCATCTTCAGTATTAAAATGGTTGCACAAAAATTTACCAGTCTTGGTAAGTTTTTTAAAAAATGCATGCTGATATGACAGCTGTCACAAAACAATCTAACAAAATTGTCTCAAATGATATTCAAGACAACTACACCCTACTAGAGCCATCATATGGAAAAAACTAAACAGACATTTTGGCCAACCCAATATAATATATTAACATTGGGAGAAACTAAGGGAAGGGCACAGGGGACTTTTCTATAAATTTCTGAGTAGCTTTTATGAATCCATAATTCTTTCAAAATAAAAAGTTAAAAATTTTTAAATAGTATTTAAACAGACTATGGGGGGTGGGGGGGAGGAAGCCCCTCTGTAATTTTGCATTTGAAAGGGACACCCAAAATGCTATTGTAATTGTAAGAACTGGCCACACCGTGTCACTAGTGGCCTGCCATAGACCTCTTAAAATATATCTATTTTTTTTCCTAAACAAGACTTGTCATTCATGAAGAAAGGACTTGACCATGTTAAAAAATAAAGAATTTTCAAGCTGCTACATTCAAGCATAGGTTTGTTTTTTTGTTTTGGGGTTGTTTTTTTTTTCTGATTTGGGGCATTTTGAAATCCTGATATTTCACTCATTTTTAATTGAAAACACAGAAAAACCTTAAGAAAATGAATAGAGTTTAAGGAAAACAAAGGGGGCATTCTCTACAGTAACCTTGCTTCTCAAAATGTGGTCCATGGACCAGTAAGTACTGTCATGGCCTAAGAATTTGCAAGAAGTGCAAAACCCAGGCCCCAGCCAGACCTGAATTAGATTTGTAACAATTTCAAAGTGCCAATGCTGCTGGTCCATGGACAACTCTTTGAACAGTAATCTAGAAGACACCCAAGAAAATGGATGGAAGTCTGGAAAATAACAGCTGCTACCAATACAATAAAACCTTCATACTTTGAAGCTCACTAAATTAGAATGTTAATTTTAACCTGGATTAATTATAACATGCACAATCATATCCAAAAATAATATTTGCATTATAGTATACATATATTCTCAGGAAAAAAATATAAATTGGATTAAATGTTAATTCTATATCAAACTTTGGTTCTGATCTTACAGAAAGAGTTTAGTGATAACGCGTTATAGAAACTTCAACCAAAACACTAATAATGGTTTACGTTGACCTATTGATTTTTTAATAAAATGACATGTTTTATTATTATTTAATAATTACAGAATTCCAAGAATATGTCAGATCTTGCCTCTTTTCCTTAGATTGGGGTTAAGACAAGTAAAAGCAGATAGTCTCAAATGTCATCAGAGCACTCTCAGAATATCCTGAAGTAAAGCTTTCAGAGTCTAACGGGAAAACATTTTACAGTTTTTCCCCTAGCACATTTACTGTTTAATTGTTTCGTATTGAGGTTGTTTAGATCCACTTCATTTTTTTTTTCCTTGCAGTTCACCTATCCATATCCTTCCTCTTAACTTCTGTTATTGATTTATAATATTTTTCTGGGGTCCTTTGCCTTTCAAAATGGATTATTATTATTTTTTAAAGATTTTATTTATTATTCTTAGAGAGGTGTAGGGAGAGAGGCAGATTGGGAAAGAGACATTAATGTATGGTTGCCTTTCACCTGCCTCCCACTACTGACTGGAGACCTGGCTTGCAACCTGGTTATGTGCCCCGGCTGGGGAACTGAACCAGCGACCTTTGGCAAAATGGATTCTTAGTATAAATGGCTTTTGTCTATAAAATGAGCAGTTCCTTGCTACTTGGAAAACTATTTTACTTCACCTTTTAAGAGTTAGAGCTGCTACTTTTATTTTTTAATTGTGGGAAAAATCACAAAACACACATTTTACCACTGGAAGTGCTACTTTTGTTTGTAAACATGTTGAACTTGGTTTAGCCTCCACTTCCTGGAAGGAGAGTTTGCTCCCTGGGTGCTTACGTCTTATTGTTTACTCTTCCTTTCTTGGTTTTGCATTTTGCTCCCTTTTCTCTGATCTTCAGTCTCTGTTTTGTTTCCTCTTGGGCTGATCACTTCTTTCCACATCGCAATCACCACAGATATATTGATATTTAATAAGTGCTTCCTTTTCAAAACTAAATATAAAATGCTACATACATTCTTTATGACTTGCGTATTTTCCAAGAGACTTCAGGCTACATAGAAGTCTTTCCGGATAGCCTTTTAAATTCCATTTAGAATCTCTGTGTTGCAGACCAGTGGCCATGAAGGAGCATGTACTCCTAAACAACTTCTTTCTATCCATCACCAACCATCTGGTCTGCTAGACTTTGGACTAATTTCTAACTATTAAATTTTCTTTTTTAGACAATATTTATAGTAGAGGAAAACTTTTCTCAGTAAGTAACTCTACATCAATAAATACTAATACAGTCAACAAAATATACTTATTGAATAACTGTGCTAGTCACTATGGAATACAATGTTGAGAAAGAGAAATAGCCTTGCTTCATGGAGCTTACAGTCTGGTGAGAGAGGCAAACATGAATTAATACACAAACAGATGCAACCTTTCACTGAATGTCTCTTCTGGGCAGACTTCCCCTACTCAAGAAAAATTAGAGAAGATTCACATGGGAAAAGGGGGAAACATTGAGTTCAATTTTTGACATGTTAAAATGGAAATGCTTCTGAGATATCCAAAAAGAGATGCTAAGTAGACAGCTGAACATATAGGATTATGACTCAGAGGGCTGATCTGCACTAGAGATAGACATACATGTAAGAGCCATTTGTGGATAAATGACAATGGAAGCCAGAAATGGCAATAAGATTGAACAGAAAAGGACCTATATTAGTTGTTACTTTCTTTTACAAGAAACAGATTCACTGTTTTGTTTTTTTGTTTTTTTTTTAGATTCACTGTTTTGAACATATGTGCCATTCACTTATAATCTTCTTCAGGTACCAGCATTTTTCCTTAGAAGAACCATCCTTTCCTGTTTCTTGGTGGGGTTGACAGTGTTCCAAAATCCAGGGGTGAGAACATAATTTAAGCCCAAGTCATGAATGCCTGACATAATTGTATACAACATAATTGTGAAAGTACACAATTTTATAACATTCCCCTGGCCTCAGGGATTGATTCAGAATGGTCATATGACCCAGTTCTGGCTGAGAGTCATTGGGGGAATAATTTTGTATGGGAATTTTTCTAAAAGCAGATCTTTGGAGAGGTTGTTGAGAGGTCACATGAGATGTGCTGAAAGCTGTCTTGCCCCATCAAATGCAGAACTTTCCTGGGAATGGAAAGCAGAGTGGACAGATGGAGAACTGGTTGCGCTGACAAGGAGACCAACTTTACCTGGATGACTAAGTTACATGAGCTCATAAATTTGCTTTCTGCTTCACCCTAGTTTAAGCAGGGTTCGTTACTTAAATATCACTTGCAACTAAAAAATTCCTGACATCCCTTTTCATGAACTCCTTTAAAAAATAACAGTAAAGTGCTCAAGAAGAAACTGCTTCCCAAAGGGCATCTGGGTTGCTAAGCTCCATATACCCTGGTTAGAGGGACTTCATTGCTAGATTTTGATGTCCTCTTATTAAAAAAAAAAAAAAAGAAAAGCAAAACCACTATGTTGAGTACTAGGATAAAATTCCTATTAAAGCTTAAAGCTGAAGAAAAGCAATGTAGACATCAATGATGAGATGAGATGGAAAAAACTAACAGTTAAATTGAAAAGCATGAAAAGTTCTTAAAAAGCCAGAATGTCTAAAACCTAGTTAGATGTGCTTATTTTAGAAAAGAAGCAGGAGATTTACATCTATCTTGTAATAAACTTGTGTGAATTATATGAAAATTTTGGTTGAAATTTTTTCCTTCAAAGGACAACATACACACACACACACACACACACACACACACGCACAATATCTTCCAATGCCTTAAACATCATGCTTGATGGATGGAATGCTGGGAGTTAGGAAGCAGAGCAGATTCATGTTTTTAATTTTTTTTTATGATTGTATTTATTATTTTCAGATAGAGGGGAAGGGAGAGAGGAAGAGAAAGAGAGAAAGATCAGTGTATGGTTGCCTTTCACCTGCCTCCAGCTACAGACTTGGCTGGAGACCTAGCTTGCAACCTGGTTATGTGCCCTGGCTGGGAATCAAACCAGCAACCTTTGGGTTTGCAGGCCAGCACCTTATGCACTATGCCACTAGACAGGCCTGTTTTTAAATATTTTTACATTAATATATATTTTTAATTTATTATTTTTAGAGAGAAGGAAAGGGAGGGAGACAGAGAAGGAAAGAAACATTAATGTAAGGTTGCCTTTCACCTGCCTCCAGCTACGGACCTGGCTGGAGACCTGGCTTGCAACTTGGTTATGTGCCATGGCTGGGAATCGAACCAGCAACCTTTGGGTTTGCAGGCTGGCACTTTTCCACTGAGCCACCAGCCAGGGCTACATTAATATTTTAAATGAATAGTACAAGCACATTACCAGGATTTAGACTTAGAATGTATTCATATTCATTCCTTTTTGAAAATGTTTTAAAAATATATTGGTTTAAAAATTTGCTATAAATAATTCTACAGCAGCAAACATAGTAGATTTGTGCTAAGTACATTTTATATCAAGTCCACAGAAAGGGAAAATGGCTTTGGATGTATTTTTGGAAACATGCATGTGGTTACTCAAAGGAAGACAGGTGCATTTTTTATATTTATGGTTTCAGCAAATTTCCTAATAAGCCTATGAACCCTGACAAAGGATACGAAAGACTGTAAAACTTATGATTCTTGGCCATGTTTTATTTGTTTTTTTAAGTTAGCACTCTATTGTCGATTCGTTAAGTCAAAGAAAGCCAGACTCTCGCTGGGTGGCTCAGTTAGTTGGAGTGTTGTCCTGTACACCAAAACACTACAGGTTCAATCCCCTGTGAGGGTACATACCTAGGTTGTGGGTTCAATCCCCGATCAGGGTGCATTCAGGAGGCAACTGCTGGATGTTTATCTTTCTTTCCTCCTGTCTCCCTAACACCAATAAACATATCCTGAAGGTGGGGGGAAGGACGCCTGACAGCAGTTTTCTTTGAGACAATAAGCATCTTTTAAACCATAGTGTCAAACCTTGGCTAGTGGCACAGTGAATAGGTGCTGGCCTGGGAACTCGAAGGTCGCTGGTTCGATTCCCAGGGCACATAACCAGGTTACAAGCCAGGTCTCCAGCCAGGTCTGTAGCTGGAGGCAGGTGAAAGGCAACCATACATTGATGCTTTTCTCCCTTTCTTCCTCCGACCCTTCTCTCTAAAAAAAAGAAAAAAGAAAATCTTTTAATAAATAACTAAATAAACTGCAGTGTCAGAGATGAGTTTCATTCTGTTTTTATGTTAATTCTCATTTACACATGTCCCCAAAAAAATCTCAAAAAGGAAAAGAAAGATCTTGGACCTTACATTCCAATAGAACAAATTCCCTTAATCTGTATTTGTGCTCCTCCCTGTCCTGTAACCCATTTCCCAAACCACGATCTCAGAGGATCTTGAAACAGCATGTTTAATTTAAAATATTTCGAGTATAGGAACCATGCATGACCTTTGGGATTCAGTACACTGCTCTGAGCATAGTTGCTACTTATATCTGTTGAACAGATGAATAGGACTCCCCAACTTCCATCCATGAGTCTAGAAAGATCAATTCCAGGTGGCTTAAATCCACAGGCTGGAGGCAGCAGGAATTATGTTCAGGATTAACTCCATAATCAGAGGGTAGGAGAAGGAAAAAGCAGCTAGAAACAGATATGGAGCAGAGGAAGACAGAACATATTCCCAACCTAGGGCAGAAAGAAATAGGTGAAAGAATTGGACCTGGTGCTGTGATAGAAGAACTCTTGATTTTTAAATGCTTCTTTATTTCCAGAAGCTACTAGGTCTTGGACTAACTCTTTTTCTGAAAAATTTAAATTATTTTTTATTGTATTTTTCCATTACCATTTATCTCCCCTCCCCCTGCAATTGCCACATTGTTTTCCATGTCCAAAAGTCCTTTTTCCTTTTTGCTCAATCCCTCCACTTTCTACTCACTCTTTTTCTGAATATGTAAGCTATCTCCTCAAATAACAAGGAGGGAAATATAGGACACATTGTGTCATTAAATTAAACTTTGTGTCAAACCCAGGCTGGGAACCAAAGGAACTCATTTTAGAAGACATGCTTTTCTACCAGTGTGCCCAATGTCCTTCAGGAGAGCTCCTAAGAATCACTGGGAAAAAATGCAGACAAATAAAATGCAAAGTTTATTTTATAAGCTCCCAAACAAATTATGTACCCACTCCTTTTATTCTTAATTAGTTCTCTTGTTTTATACAATATTTAGGAGCTAGCTTGCACATAGTCACACATTTATATTGATGTCCAGGCAACCAGCTTATAGGCCAAGTTTTTAGCCAGCCATTTTTCGAATCTAAAGAGCATACGATAAATACCAAGAGAAAGTGGAGAGAAACCTGCAAAGCCAATTAAAAGAACCCAGTCAATATTCTATATCTATCTTACACTTTAGCATTTCATCAAAGCATGATTTGGAAGTATAGTCCAGGTGATTCGTAGTGATTCTTCAACTCACTTAATTATTCAAGAAGGAATGTATTAATGTTAAACTTTTAAATGATGCATAGTTGGTCTTAGCACAGGTTCCTGTATGAGTACTGACAAAATTCAATGTATGTGGCTTGTTCAAGCATCATGTGGTCACTTGGCAAACAAATAGTTTATATCTTTCATGTTCTGAGTGCTATAAAATTGAAAGTTTTCCTTTTCTTGTACCGGTGTGTCATGTTTTCAAACATATCATTTTTATTATGTTTTATTATTCTTAGGTTGTCCCAGTGGTCAACCCATTTTTGTAGGCAATACTATGATAATGGCCCCAAGACTGGGGGTTTCTTTCCTAGGCTCCATTTTTAAGCCAGCGACTCTCAAGCATTTTTTTCCATCTTACTGCACCTAATAGACCTGCTGCCCTTTCATCATGGCCCTCAAGAAGTTTCTCTAAAGGCAGTAATTCTAAGAGATAGCAGGGTCAGGCCTCACAATCTCTCGGGGGGTGGTGCAGATGTTCCTTCCCACTCCAAATATTATGTTGGAAAGCTTAATCCACTCATTAGTTTAAAACCTCTAGAGAAAGGTAATAGCTATTGGACACTCACTGCCAGGTGCCTTTATACACATGCTATTTACGCCTCACCATACCAGAGGAATCATTATTCACATTTAGAGATGACAAACTCAAGATATAAGAGATATAAGATAATTGGCCCAAGGCCATCAGGATAGGTAAGGAGTAAGTTGGGACTTGACCTGTATTCCCCAGACTCCAAAATCCCTCTCCTTCAACCATTGTGTTGAACATCTTAGATGTTCACTGTCTTGGTCCATTTGAGCTGCTCCAACAGAATACCACAGAGTGAGTGGCTTAAACAACAGTTTATTTCTCTCCATTTTAGAGGATGGTAAGTTCAAGATCAAGATCTGGGTTAGGAAGGGGTGACATTCCTAACTTGCAGATGACCATCTTCTTGCTATTCTCACATGAGAAGTCATCTCTCTCATGTCCTTTTTAAGGGGGCACTACTCCTATCCCATAGGGTTCCATTAGGTGGAACCTTATCACCTAATCACTTCCCAAAAGCCCACCCTTTAATATTGTATCATCACATTGGGGGTTAGAATTTCAACATAAAAATTTAGGTGGGGGACACAAACATTGAGTCCATAACATTTATCTTATATTTATTTGGAGGAACTTGAGAAAATGTGGTACTTATAACAATAAAGAACACTTTTTTCCCTTTGGAGGGAACTTAGGATATGAACACATTAAAAAAAAAAAAAAAATAGCCCTGGCTGGTAGCACAGTGGATAAGGTGCCGGCCTGCGAACCCAAAGGTTGATGGTTCGAATCCCCAGCCAGGGCACATAACCAGGTTGCAAGCCAGGTCTCTAGCCAGGTCCATGGTTGGAGGCAGGTGAAAGGCAACCATACATTGATGTTTCTCTCCCTCCCTGCCTCTCTCCCTTCCCCTCTCTCTCTGGAAATAATAAACAAAATCTTTAAAAAAAAAACAAAAACATTTTTGTCATGTTCACATGCCAGTTTCAGCTGAGAATCTTGCAGAACTTTATACACAAAACAGAACTACCACTGCTATTTACTACCTAGGCGTAGGAGCCTATCAAAAGACTCTACGGCCTAAGAAGAAACCACCCCCAAACTTCCAGAAGAGTGGTAGGAGATGGGGCTCTTTTTCTAAAACACCTAATTTGGTGCTCAGCTAAAAGGAAAACCAGGGCAACCAGAAATAATTTTAAATACTGACTCAGAAGACTATAATCATAAACTAATATAACACACCTTAATGGGGAAAAAAACCCTGTATAAAAAGAACAGTTTTTTCCTGGCTGGTAGCACGGTGGATAAGGCACCGGCCTGCGAACCCAAAGGTCGCTGGTTTGAATCCCCAGCCAGGGCACATAATTAGGTTGCAAGCCAGTTCTCCAGTCAGGTCTGTGGCTGGAGGCAAGTGAAAAGCAACCATACATTGATGTCTCTCTCCCTCTCTGCCTGTCTCTCTTCCCCTCTTTCTAAAAATGATGAAATAAAATCTTTAAAAAAAAGTTCATTAAAAAAACAAAGAACAGTTGGGTTTTTTTTTCCCCCTTCTTTTCTTAAGCATATACATGTTCTGGTCATACAAATTAGACATATAAATACATAAATATGGATGACCTGGTCTGGTCTGGATGGGATTAATATAATGCCAAAGATATGTATAAGGGAAAGGAAAAAGCAGGCAAGTCAAAGAAGATGTGACAACAAAAGCAGAGGTGGAGTGATGCATTGTGAGAAAGGTTTGACTGGTCATTGCAGGCTTTGTAGATGGAGGAAGGGACTGCGAGTCAAGGAATGCAGGAGGCCTCTAGAAGTAGGAAAACACAAGGGAATTGATTCTCTCCTAGAGCCTCCAGAAGGAACACTTTGCCAATGTCTTGACTTTAGCCCAGTGAAACCCATTACTGACAGCAGACTAACAGAACTTCGAGATAAATATGCATTGTATTAAGCCACCAAGTTTGTGGTGATTTGTTACAGCAGCAACAGGAAACTAATACAAACCCATTGAGTTTTTTCTTGTACTAGCAGAATAATGCCCAACTTCATGTGGCTTTTTATGTTCTTCAGGTGCTGGGCCTTGCTCATCTGGTCTCATCTTCCTGATACCCCAGCCAGCTCTCTGTGGTCAAGTCATTCTAGCCTTTTAGAATGTTCTGACTTAAATGATTTTCACCTTCTTCATATACTGATGAAGCTAGTTATCTCTTGTTCATCCTGCAGATCTTAGCTCCAAGTTTCCTGGATAATCATATATCCATTCAAGAAGTGTTTATGGAGTGCTAGTCACTATTCTAGGGGTAGAGATACAGAATAAAACAAGAGAGGTGTTTGCTTTCTTATGGGGTGGAGGCAGACCATCAATAACCACCCAAAAGAGCCCTGGCTCAATGGGTTGAGTACTGACCTGCAAACCAGAAGGTTGCTGGTTAGATTCCCCATCAGGGCACATGCCTGAGATAAGAGCCAGGTAGTGTGAGAGGCAACCAATTGATATTTCTCTTGCACATTGATGTTTCTCTTCCCCGTTTCTCCTCTCTCTAAAAATAAATAAATAAATATTTAAAAAATACCCATGTGATTAAACATGGTCATTCCAGATAGCAAAGGCTGGTTAAAAGAAGAACAAATTGGGTAATGTGTTTAAATTGTAAGTGGGCTGTCAGGAAAGGCCTTTCCAAAAGAAGTCATTTGAGCTGAGACTTGAGTGAGAGCAGCCTCTGGTTAGAAGAGTCTCTCACTCAGAGCAGCCTTCTCTAAAGCCTCAGCCCTATCAGCACTCCTCGAATGTTTGTTAAAGTTTTTCCCTAGTGTTAATGGATTGAATTGCATCCCCTTTGAATTCTTACATTGAAGCCCTAACTTATAATCGGATTGTATCTGGAAATAGGGCCTTTATGGAAGTTATTAAGGTTAAACGAGATCATAAGGGTAAGGTCCTAATCCATTAGAGTGGTTGTCTTTATAAGAAGAGAGACATCAGGGATACCTGCTTTCTAAAGAAAGAGTGTGAGGATACAGTGAGAAGCTGGCCACCTGCAAGCCAAGAAGAGAGGTCACCAGGAAGCAACCTTACCAACACCTTGATTTTGGACTTTCAGCCTCCAGTATTGTGAGGAAATGAATTCTTGTTAAGTCAACAGGTCTTTAGTCTTGTCATGACAGCCCAAGCAGAATGATGCACATGGTTTGTAAACCTACATCACCTGGGCCCACTGTAAGAGCCACCTAGCTTAGTCTCATTGCTTCTCCTCTTGTCCTTTCCACAGCCCAGTCTCTGCACAGTAGCCCAAGAGAACTTTCTAGAATATAAACCAGATCAGGGTATTACCACTCTAAACTGGTTAGTAACTCCTATGCCACACAGAACAAACTCTGCCTTTGAGACTTTTCCCCCTTGAACACAACAGCCATATAGGCCTTTTCGTTCCCCAGACAACAAGTACCAGCCTGACGGCCTTCGCTCTTGCTCTTCCCTCTGTTGTCATTCTCAGAAACCTTCCCTACCACATCTTCTGTTCCCTCTTTAGCCCTTTCATTTCATCACTGTCACATCAACCTGATTTAGTTGCTTTGGAATTTCACTGTCCCAAATGATCTTTGTGTCCTGTTGGTCCACATCCTAACTCTCCCTTAGGTCAAGTGGCAGGGACTCTGCCCTGCCCATTGAGGAGTCCCAGAGCACAGTGACCCTTTGCCCTCAGGGCACCTGGCTGTTGAAAAAGCAAATGGAAGAGGTGGCATCTGGGATAGGGCCTGGAGGACAGGTTTTCCTAGAGTCGGAGGCTGTTTCTCCATCCTATAGCTGCTACTGAACTCCATGCTCACTCTCGTCTGTAAGAAACGGGACAATAATGGTTGTTTTGAAGTTTCAAAGAGTTACTAATTGCAGAGTAGGAAGCACTAGATAGCACTTGCTAAATAAGCAGCCTTTCCGGGAAGGCAACCTGACACCTGAAACTAGGTCAGTTCCCTGCTAGAAGCAGTTCTAACCCAGGGGTTGCTGACTAGAAAAAAAAAAAGGCACAAGTTGCCTATGAATTTGAATGATGCGTCCACCACCCAGCAGTTAGCAGTATTAGGGCGTCCCGGGCTTGACTTGGTCCCTTTAGTGGCTCAATCTGACAGCCCAGCCCCGGGCGGACCGCGCCCTCTATCCTGGGACTATTTGGCGATCCGCCGGGCCCAGGGTCGCTACCGCCTTTGCCAGTCCCGGGTCTGCGATCCCCACCGGCCCGACGTGGCGCCACCGCCACCCTCCGCACCGACGCTCCCGGCGCAGCCAATGGCTGCGTCTCCCGGGCGGCGCGCGCGGCCTCCCGCCGCCAGAGGGCGCTGCAAGGGTGCAGGGGAGCCGTCGCCGCCGCCGATCGCGGAGGGAAGCTCTGCGAGCGAGCGCCGGGGACGCCACTGCCGCCGCTGTCGCCCGTTTCACTGCGCGTCGCTGCCGTCTTACCCGCCCGCTGGCCGGCGCGCCCATCCGCACAGGTACACGGGCTCCGCCGGGCGCCGCACCGCCACTACCTGCTGGGCCCGCGCGCCGCCCCTCCCCCACGCGGCGCTCCCTCCCGGCGCGCACCCGGCGCCTCGTGCTCGCGCGCGGCCGGTAACGGACCCCGGGCGGGGGAGGGGCGGCACGTACGGGGCCCCCTAGGCAGCGCAGAGGGGCCCGGAGACCCGGGGCCGTCCGCCACAAAGGGCCTGCGCGGGTGGGGGAGGGCCGAGCGCGCGCCCCCGCTCCAGCCCTGGATCGTCGGGCGGGCGTGAGCGCGCGCGCGGGGTCCCGGGGTTCCCTCCCTCCCCTTCCCATTCTTTCTTGTCTGGGCGGTGCGGGGCCCAGGCGGAGGCGCGGGCGCGGAAAGTGGGCGAAAAGGGTTGCTGCTCCCTTTGATCCCTTGCTCGCATGCATCTCCTTTGGCCAGATACATCCTTTCTGGTTATTTAATGAAAAAAATGGTTTTTTCATTATTTGCGTCTGTTCCGGTGGTCGCGGGTCTCCTAATTCAGATCTCGGGTTTGGGGACGGGAAGAATGTCTGCGGAGTGCGTGGTTCGTTTATTTCGGGTTGATACACCCCCCCAAACCCCCTTCCCCACCACCACCATCCCCACCGTGGGACACTCAGGGAGAAGGAGCGGCGATTGGTTTCTTGTCTTTATTGTGGATGCGGAAATTGCTAGGTTTTAGGTGTCTTTAACCCACCCTTAAAGAATGAGAAGCTGTCAGTTGCCATTAGCGTGAATTTCCTGTTGGGGATGGACATTGCAGGGGTGTGGTCAAGCTGGAAAGCGCTGGCTGGGCCCGAGAGGTTGCGCCTGCGCCCTGATTGGGTGACTATCAGTCGTTGGGTATTTTTCCTGCCCTCCCCCATGATTAGGAGTGAAAGAAGCAACCCGCCTTAGGTATTTAAAGAGCAACGAACCGCTTGAACTGGACCTTTACTGCCCAGAAAGGAGGCTACTGGAATGTGGCCACTTGGAATGTGGCTAGACCAAATTCTGTTGACACAGACTACTCGCCAGGTTTTCAACATTTACTATGGGGGGGGGGGGGACGTAAAACTTCTCATCTGTAACATTTTTATGCTTAAATAATACATGTTGATAATATTTTTAACATTGGGTTAGCTTAAGTATATTAAAAATAGCTTTCTTTTGTTAATGTAGCTACTTGAAAATTTAAAATTAGATATATGGCTCGCATTATATTTCTTTTGAACAGCATTCAAATAAAGCTAGTGAATGGGGGGCATGAGTGGATGGCCCTGCCTCTTCTCACCCTCAGCTGAATCGAACTGTTGTGCTAATTGCATAATAAGGACCTTGTCCTACTAATAAGCAGAATAATTCAAGTTAATGGGTAGAATTTTCTTCTTTTTTTAATATTTTTTAGAGAGAGGGGAAAGGAGAGAGGCAGAGAGGGAGAGAAACATCAATGTATGGTTGCCTTTCACCTGCCTCCAGCTACAGACCTGGCTGGAGACCTGGCTTGCCAACCTGGTTATGTGCCATGGCTGGGAATTGAACCAGCGACCTTTTGGTTCCCAGGCTGGTGCCTTATCCATTGTGCCACCAGCCAGGGTGCCACCAGCCAGGGCTGGGCAGAATTTTCTTTTTCTTTTTTTTTTTTTTTTAATTGTTGTTGTATTACATCCATCCCCTTTTTGCTCCCCTCTGTCCCCCTCCCCACCCACCCATTCCCCACAAAGTCAATCCCACCTGTTGTCCATGTCCATGGTTCCTTTATACTATGTTCTTGTCTAAGCTGCTCCCCTTCTTTGCCTCTGCCTCTCCCCTGGGCAGAATTTTCTTGAAAAATTTTTTTGCTCTGTCTGTTGTGTACTGGAGTCTGGACAGAGGAGTATAGTGTTCAACTCAAAATCGGATCATGAGTTATTGAGGCTGAATATTTTCATGTGTGTTCTTCAGAGAGCATATTAACCTTCAGGGCTTCTGCCACCTAAATGAACTGGAGAGCTCATGCCTTCCTCCAAGTTACTGTGACTTTTGCTTGGGGGCTGGCTCATCCTACCGGGACCTTCCCGTTCCTCAGATACAGTTTATTTTTTGCCTATAAAAAATGGTGAATGTCAGCTATATTGTCCCACCATTCTTAAGTTTTGATTGATTTAAAAACCTGCCAATTTAAGTGGGCTAAATCAGTGCTGTACATGGGAGAGAATTAGGATGGAATCTCAACATTAGGAATGGTGACAGAGACTGTTGGAAAGTTTTGAGCTTTCCAATAACGGACTAGATGGAAACAGATGTCTGTATCCTGTTACCTCACTCTAGAATGGGCTTTCTAGAATAAGTATGATGTGTGGAAACTTGTTTTCTAGTTTATATCTTGAAGTGTTTTTGTTTTAATAAAAACACTTCTCCAGCCCTCGCTGGTAGCACAGTGGATAAGGCACCGGCCAGCAAACCCAAAGGTCGCTATACTGGTTTGATTCCCAGCCAGGGCACATAACCACTTTGCAAGCCAGGTCTCTAGTCAGCTCTATAGCGGGAGGCAGGTCAAAGGCAACCATATATTGATGTTTCTCTCCCCCTCTGCCTCTCTCCCTTCCCCTTCTCTAAAAATAATGGATGGAATCTTTAAAAAAAGATTAAAAACAAACAAAAAAAATGCTTCTTCTGAATCTTAGAATTAGAAATGAAATTTGTTTTCTCTGATGTGAGATGTTTCTAAATCATGAAAAAAAAACTTTGGATAATATTTTTAGAAGGGAGAAATATTAAAATATTAATCCAGAAGTTTAAAAATTCTGGTTTGATTCCCCAGCCAGGGCACATAACCAGGTTGAAGCCAGGCCTCCAGCCAAATCCATAGCTGGAGACAGATGAAAGGCAACCATATATTGATGTCAGTCTCCTTCTCTGCCTCTCTCCCTACCCCCTCTCTAAAAATAATAAATAAAAATTTTTAAAAAAGAAAGAAATAAGCCTACTTAGCCTTACCTGGTTTTGTCCCCAAAAGCAACTTGCTTTTTAAATTTTGTTACGAATTTAGCATTGTGTTGTTTAGTTCATTAATATTAATTTCACATACCTTGTGGAACCCCAGGAACCATGTACTAGAACCAGTACAAGAGAGGTAGCAATTTTTCTATTTCAACAACAGTAGTAGAAGTACTAGTAGTAGCAGCAGCCGTAAAAATAAAGCCTTTGTATTCTATGAGAATACATGAATTTGGAGCAAGATATTAATGTGATCTTTAGGGAGACCTCACCTGCAGTCCTGCCATACTGTCACTGACAGTATACATGACTCTTGGCAAACAATTTGTCTTGAAGTCATCACTTTTTTGTTGATCCCTCCCATACAGACTTGGTGTATGGGTTAAGATGTGCCCTATGTCTTAGCAGGGCTGGGCACTGTAGGAGACATTTGTCACATGTATCTGACAGTGATTTCAAAATGAAAGGGGTAGCAAAAAGGAATTACCTTCCTGATGTTGTTTAGCACAGCTTCCATCATGACCTTTCCTTTTCAGTGAAAGGGAAAAACTGTCTCATAAAGCAGCAGTCTCCAACCTTTTTTGGTAACAGGGACCGGTTTTGTGGAAGACTTGGGGCAGGCTTGCCCGTTCAGGGGTGCCTGTTGTGAACAGGAGTTGTAGGGGGCACAGGAGGTGGAACTCAAGCTCCTGGATTGGGGACCCCTGTCATAAAATATTCAGTAGGAGGGACACTGTTTCAAGGTGGTAAGCCATCTGTAAGAATGTTTCATTACCTCCTGCTTTTTTTGTAAGTGTTACCGAGTGAGCTAGTACATTGTTGCAAGACAGGGTTGACAGTAATGCTACTTTAACTACTTTTTGTTTGCTTGCTTGTTTATGCCATTACACAGAGGCTTGGGTCTGGTGCAGACTGGCAATTACATTTTTTCATTTGAAACAGGAATACCTTTTAAGGCAAAAATACAAGCACAGTTCCATGTTCCCTAGGGTCCTTTCTCTGGTCCTGAGTTAGAACATCTTGTAAATAAGATCCTTTAGTATTTCTTCCTTGTATCTAAATACATTATGATAAGGGCAGAGCAGATTTCCAAGTCAAGATTTTCCCTGGAGTAGTATCTGACTCACAGTGTCCGCTGCATTCCTATGCAAACACTCTGCTTTGTCTAAATTGCTTTAAGTATGTGCCTTGAACAGGACACTGTGTGTGAGGGCTAGGGCGTGTATTTCATTCCTTTTCAGTAGCTTTCAAGTGCTCACCTGCCTGTCACAGCTCTGTTGTCTTCGAGAGCCCAACCCACTGCCAGTTTAGACGTGTTCCCCTGCTCCAGGCGTCACCTTCAGGCTTGGAGCCAGCCTGTCTGGCTTTGAAATCTGGCTCTGTCACTTGGTAGCTGTGTGATCCTAGACTGCTTGTATCACATCCCTGTCCTTCAGTTTCCTCATAGGACCTATGTCTTAAGGTTATTATGAGGATTATAAATGACTTAATACACTAAAGCACTTGGAATGGTGTCTAATGTGCAGTAAGTGCACTAAATGTTAGCTGTTATTTCCGTCTGTGTCGTTTGTTGCAGTCACATTTCACTCTCCTTCCTGTTAATGGGAGGTAGTTTCTAAAGTTATCATGGATGGCCAAAATTTTATGGGCATGAATGCGTTGTCGAGTTAGTAGCTCTGTACCATTATACTAGACTTTAGTATAATGAATTCCACCTAATAGGCCTGAGTTGAGTAAATACTTAAGGAAATTATAATGCAGATCCAAGGTACTTTTTGTTCTTACATAAAACTTTAGAATGAGTAATTATTTTAAAATTAGCTGGTTCCAGAAAGATAGTGTTCTGGCTTGCAGGAATTTAGTTAATTTAGTGAAATTAATATATAAATGAATTTTTGTTTTAAAGATTATTTATTTATTTATTTATTTATTTTTAGTTTCATTATTTTCAGAGAGAAGGGCAGGGAGGGAGGAAGAAAGAGAGAGAAACCAACATATGGTTGCCTTTCACCTGTCTCCACCTACAGACCTGGCTGGGGAATGGAATCAGTGACCTTTGGGTTCGCAGGCCAGTGCCAATGCACTGAACCATGCCAGCCAGGGCCTGAATTTTTGTTTTAAAATGTACTGCTGAAAGCTTCTGCACTCCCCCCCCCCACTTCCTTTTCATTTAAGGAGAAAGGATTGTTGGATCTGACTTGCTTTTCCCTTGTCATCACTGCACTGCTTCAGAATTCTTACGGTTTCAGAATTTTCTGTCTGTGTCTCTAGTTGATTTACTCCCACCTTGTTTCTCTGCAGGGTTGGGGGCGGAATCTGCTATAGTCAGCTGTTTCTGTCCAGCCATTGCCCCCCAGGCCCCCACCTTTCTCGAGCTTGCCTGTTCGGGAGCAGTTTTTAACAGGTTTTAAATCTGGGGCCTTTTAACTTTGCATTTATTTATTCTTCCATTCAAGTATTTATTGACCTGGTCCCAGGTATGGTGATACAGTCAGCACTAAGAAAGACAAGGTACTTTTTGAAGTGAACAGTTTGGGATGCGGTGTCAGTTTAGGGTGGTTAAGGAAGGCCTCTAAAGGGAACACTTAAGACAAGACTCCAAGATGACTTAGGAGCCAGTTCAGCAGACCTGGGGAGTATGTTATGGGCAGAGGAGACAGCAAACAAAATGGCCCAGAAGCACTGATCCCTCGTTTTAAGAGCACATTGAAGGCCACTAGGACAGGAGCTGAGTAAGGCAATCTGGGTGAGAGTGGCATGAAGAGAGTGTTGGGGAGTTAGTCCTCGCAGATCTGGCAGGTCAAGGTAAGGAATCTAGGTTTTCTTCTAAATGCTTAGGGAAGCCATTGCAGGATTTTAGGCAGGGCTGTAATAACCGATTTCTGTTTTTAAAAGAGCATTCCTTTTAGTTTAGTGTAGTAAATGAATGAGGGAGGGGCAGAGAAGTGGCCTGGAGCTGACAACAGAGCTGAGAAAGGAGGATATTGTGACAATCACATAAGCTGGTGTGACTCAGGCAAGGCAGATGTGAGTGGCCAGATTTGGGATGCCCTGCACCGATTTTGATGGTGTCACTGACAGGCTCTCTCAGTAGATTGCTTGAACATGGAATGTGAGAGCACGAAGAGTGTAATGCCAGCTGGCCAGAAGGTGGTTTCATTACTGAAAAGGTAATATTGGGCAAAGGTTTAGGATTGGTAGGGCAGAGGTTTAAGTCCATTCAAGTTAGAAATGCTGAATAAAAATCACAGACAAACCCAGAATTTCCTGTATGATTGAGGTGGCCTTCAACAAATCAGTGTGGAATAGAGGACCTTATAGTAAGTGAAGTTTGGGCAACTGGGTAGCTATCTGGGGGGAGAGGGAGTAAATACTCTTATTTTACATCACTCCTTACAATAAACTGGGGGATTGATTTTTTAAAAAATATGTTTCATGAAAGAATATGAGTTCTAAAAGAAAACATGGATAATTATTTTATAATCTCAGCGGTGATGGTATTGCTGAGTATGTCAAAATCCAGGAGCCATAAAAGAAAATATTGGTGAATTTAGCTACTTGACATTGGTGTAGTACTGTTAACCAAATACAGACCTCACTCAGTTCTCACCAGGTTTTCACATGCACATGTGTGTGTGTGTGTGTGTGTGTGTGTGTGTAGGGGGTAGGGGGAGGTCTGTGTCTATACATACTGCCCCATGCACAGATCAATTCATGTAACTGCCACCACAGTCAAGATTCTTTATTGTTCTATACAGTCTGTCACTGGTTGCCCTCAGGAAGGGCAGATGGGTGGTTGAGTGACAGGGTTGGGAGGAGACCTGTCTTTGTCATAATATTAAAATACTACTTTTAAAATAGTTTGTGATGACTGAGACATCCAAGTAGAACTGTCACATCCATAGAGGGTGTTAAGTTCTGCCTGGGGATGGCTTGGGGAGTGTCGTGGGCCCTAGATGAGAATTTTTAACATTTGGGCAGAGAGTGTGGGGTGTCCCTGAAGGGAGAGTGTGGTTGGGGGAAAGATGAAAGGCTGATGAAGCCCCAGGGCTCGCACATTTAGAGGTCAGCAGGCGATGGAATCCCAGTTTCAAGGAGGAAATGGACATCTGCCATGTGCTGCTGAGTTTGAAATAAAAGTAGCTGTGGATTAACTTTATCAAATTCTTTCACACTTTAAAATTGAGGCCGTATTTTAATTGATCAAAAAAAAAAGATGGTGTACAAAGCATAGATCTTTTTCTTTTTCTCAAAACAGGAGGTGTATGAGGCTTATTTCCACAGGTAAAACTAACATGTAGTGAACAAAATCACACAAGTAGTTGTGTGGGGCTGGGGGTGGGGCAGGAGGAGTGGCTGCAACATAATGGCCTGTATCATAACTGGGGTCTGGGTTACATGAGTGTAAAAACTTGCCCTAACATTGGTACATTTTACATTAAGAAACCTAAACAAACGTTGAACTCTAGGTTATAATATATATATATATATATACATATATATATATATATACGTATATATATATATATGTTTTAGTGGTGAATTACAATTGATTAACTAAATACAACTCACTTTGCAATTTACCAAAATGAGGTGGGTTGATGGAAGGACAGAAGAATGGGCAGATGGTTAAAGACAAGCATATGTGATCAGTATAGCAAAAATATTAATTGTGGCCCTGACACGCATTGGTCTGCAAAGCAAAGGATCAGGGGTTCCATTCCCAGTCAGGACACATGCCTGAGTTGTGCGTTCAGTCCCCAGTGTCTGGGCTCACATGAGAGGCAAGTGATTGATCTCTCTCTCTCTCCCTCTCTCAAATAAGTAAAGCCTTTAAAAAATATTAATTGTAGAGTATAGGTACTGTGTAGGTTTATGGTGTACATTGTGGAAAAAATTTTAACTTTATGTGTAAAATTTTTCATAATAGAATTTTGGGGAAAAATTTCAGAATATGTAATGTTCTGTCATATGTTTCAATATCACCTAATATTACGCTTTCAGATCTTTAAACATTAAAGGAGGCATATATTTCATGCTATTGAAAGTCTGCATCTGATGTCCCCTTAATCGCCTGAGTTGTCAGCTCTTTGCCACCTGCCCTTTGTCCCTAAGAGGCCCAGGTTCAAGCTTTCCCTTCACTTTCTGGATAAATAGCTCTAAGGCTATTAACTTGGTAGATTATCACTACCCAAGAGCCCATTATTAGCCAACAGATTTACTTTTGAGTGAACCACAAACTAATTTCTCACCTGGGCTGGGCAGGGGTAGGGAGAAAGGCATGCCATTCACTAAAGAGAGGTAATACGTTTCTTATATTTGGTGTCTCTGCTTCTGTCCCAGTCCTCCTGCCTGACTGTCATGGAACCCCAAGTGCTGCTGTGTCTGGTGCTTTTGAGCTATAAAGTTCTGATTCTGGGTTGCCCCTGCTTTAAGTAAAATAGAAAAAGAAAAAAAACCCAAAAACAAAAACCTAAAAGTCCCTAAAGTCATCTTTCCAAGTAAGGGCTCAGAGGCTACATACACAGCTTTTTTTTTTATTTGTTTTAGTACCTTATTTTTTCCCCAGGCGTAATTTTAAAGACTGTTTTAAAGGAATTCGGTGAAAAGACTGTATCCTACCTGTTCCAACTCCTGCTGTAGTTTTCTGTGATCCCATCTGGACTTTTTTCTTTTTTTAACGAAAAACCAGGGTCATTGTGGATAGTTGCTCCTTGCCTCTTTTTTTTTTTTTTTTTGACCCCAACACCATCTAGTCCCCATTTCTTTTTTGATAGTGAATTAATTTGAAGTTTTACTCTCTTATAAATATTGCCCCTTAGGCATGTGAAAGAATGCTCAACATCACTAGTCATCAGAGAGATGCAAATTAAAACCACAATAAGATACCACCTTACACCTGTCAGAATGGCAATCATCAGCAAATCAACAAACAACAAGTGTTGGCGAGGATGCGGGGCAAAGGGAACCCTCATACACTGTTGGTGGGAATGTAGGCTAGTGCAGCCACTGTGGAAAACAGTATGGGGTTTCCTTAAAAAACTAAAAATGGAACTGCCTTTTGATGCAGCAATTCCACTACTTGGACTATACCCAAAGAATCCTGAAACACCAATTCATAAGAACCTATGCACACATATCTTCATAGTGGCACTGTTTATAATAGCCAAGTGCTGGAAACAGCCTAAGTGCCCATCAGTGGATGATTGGATCAAAAAACTTTGGTACATTTATACAATGGAATTCTATATAGCAGAAAGAAAGAAGGAGCTCCTACCCTTTGCAACAACATGGATGGAACTGGAGAGTATTATGCTTAGTGAAATAAGCCAGTCAGTGAAGGACAAATATCATATGATCTCACCCATTACGGGACAATAATGAGCAAAACTAACAACAAGCAAAACAGAACCAAGTATATGAATACAAGGAATAGGCCTTCAGTGGTCAGGGGGAACGGGGTTGGGGG
>PVIW01004557.1:0-129105 GCA_004026585.1 Noctilio leporinus | reverse complement strand
TTTTTTTTTTTTTTTTTTTTTTTTTTTTTTTTTTTTTTTTTTTTTTTTTTTTTTTTTTTTTTTTTTTTTTTTTTTTTTTTTTTTTTTTTTTTTTTTTTTTTTTTTTTTTTTTTTTTTTTTTTTTTTGCACCCATGCTGTTGATTGCTAAATGTAATAGTCTGATCATGACGCTGAATAAATGTGTCTTTTTTTAAATGTGCTGTGTAAAGTTAGTCTACTCTGAAGCCATCTTGGTAAAATTACCCCAACAGTGTGAAGTTAGAATTCCTTCAGGGTGATGCCAGGTTCCATTTGAAATTTTACAACCTGCTTGGGGGCACAGAAGCCACTTGTCTTCAGAAACCTTGGTGCAGTTGAATTGATACGTTAACTGTGTTGTGACCTGGAGTTCACCATTAAAAGGGTCACCCAAGCAGAGTCATGGGGTTTATTTGGTTACTGATTGTTGGCACATCCTATGCAATATATCCAAATTGAATTATGGTACCAGATAAAAATTATAGATGGGAATGAAGTTTGTGTATCATCCATTATCATGTGTAATCAATAAACGATTTAATATCCTCTTGAATGGAATGAGAAATGTATGGATTTGGGACTGGCAGAGCTTTGGACTTTCCCTACCTACTACCCATGAATGTTGAACGCTTCTGTCACAATTCAAATTTTAAAATTTTGCCAGAGATTAGAGACCCACTGCTGGCTAATGCAGCCCCCAAAATCCACAGATTAGAAGTGTTTGGGAGTTGTTTTTAAACCTTGACCAATACCAGTAAGAATTTCTTAATCATACACTACATTAAAGGAAAACTGCAGTTTACTTTGTTCTTATTGGGTGGGTCCTGAGATATATAGATTTTACTTACATGAGTTGCCTATTTGGAGATTAATGTGGAGATGTTGAGGAACCATACTGCTTACAAACATGCCAACTGCAGTTTTCCTTTAAAACTACATGGCACAAGATCACATAACCATCCCAAAATGTTAATTGTATAGAAAATTATTTCTAAAGTTAACTAAATACCAGTGATTGTTATTTATTTGTACATGGGCTCTTTTGAGCCCTCCCTATGATGCCGTCAATTCTAGTGCTATTGTATCTATCTAGTAGCATAGAGATTTGTTTATCACTAGGACTGTTTTCATCCTATGGGTGTATTACTTGGAAGTTGGTGGGGGGAGGGTGGGAGAAGATGGGGGAAGGGGGAAGGGGGAGGTGGGCGGGGAGGCATGGATGGATGGATGATACAGTTCCATGGGTTTGATATTGGCTGAGTTTGCAATGGCAGGTGGAACCTTAACTATTGAGGGAGTTTGCAGATACCTCAGGATTCCTGACAATGCCTTTAAAGATCCAGGAGAGATGTTCAGCTACTAGGAACTGCTAGCAAGTATAGCGCGAATGACTCCGAGCTCAGACACTCTACAGCTGAGAGTAGACACTTGTGGTATGTGGAGTACAGATAAGCCAGGGGCAGTCCACGGCATGCTCCATGAAAGCTAGGAGGGAGTGATGTTTTCAGTGACCATCGCAAGGAAGGAGGCAGACGAGAGTAAGGCACACCTGACTCTTAGGACTAGCAGTCAGAACCAGGAGAAAAGGTTTTAATGCTATGCTGGTAGGTAAGAACAGATTTTACTTACATCCATACAGTTACCTAAATTCCAGTTTCCCATTATATTTTTCCTTAATATATTGAGCCAAAACTAGTCCAGTTAAGCTGAACTTGGTTTTTCTGGAGATGGATTATTTTATAAATTGGCACCCTAGTTTTAGTGCATCCCAAAGGAAGGAAATGAGCACCTAACTATGGTGAATAATAAATTTTTGCCCTTTAATTTGATTTTGATTTGTTTTATACCTTCCTTTGACCCATTTCCTTAAAACAATGGCTCAAAGTAATGCATTATAATCTTTCCCCACAATGATGGTGGGAGGGTGGGTGGACCACTAATGGGGGGGTGGAGGATTTAGCCTGAGATGGGATTTGGTCTCAGAGAAAAGCTAGTTCTAAAGGTTGTTTGCTTTTCTAGGGAGGACTCTGCCACTACAGGTTTATCAGCGGTCTTTTAACAAAAAAAAAAAAAAAAACACACACTTCATCTCCAAGCTTATGGCTAAAAGGTAAGTATTTATAAAGTAATGGTCAGCCAGAGTGCCTGGTATTACCAAAGTAAATAGATGAGTCTGCCTCAGAACCAACAAGACTTCATAATCTGGTCTAATAGAAACCAGGATTTTGTTTTAAGAGCTGGGCTTCAGTAAAGAGAATGGGAATGTTACCTGCTTGTTAAATGTAACTTTTACTTTTTCTTTTTTTTTTTTTTTTTGCCAGGAGCATCCTTAGGAGGACAGTCTTGAGTCTGCTTCATTTTCACTGCCATGCAGTTTTCATAAGCTGTGCTGCAGCTTGAGTTAATCATTCAGTTTTATGAACGAACTTTGTAAATAAAATGCTTGTAACTTATTTCTGTGGCTTATTCTTTTGATACTTAGTGTAAATTCGCATTTCAAGCTTGGGAATGGGAAATACAGGAGGTAACAACATAACAGATGCCAACTAAACAAGAAAACTTTAGCAGGGCTTTATGTAAATAAGCTTATCCCATTGGCACCATCATTTAGTTGATGCTGAGAAACTAGGTTCTCGATGCAGGACTAAACCTTGGCCCTGTTAGGATTAGTAAGCTCTTAACTATTTTCTTCACTTGCACATACCCTTTTTCTAGCTCCTCTGGCAAGAGAAAATCCAGGTGTAAAAGGCCAAGAGGACCTTGTGAAAGCTATACTTCAGAGGAGCATAGTGCATGTCATGTTTGGTGGGAAAATATGTGTAGGCTGACTATCAAAGGTTTCAGAAAAGTCAACCCAGGGATAAGGAAGATGAAGGGAGGTGGGCTAGATCTCAAAGGTGATAAATCTAAGATGTTAGAAGTAATTTTAACATTTTAGCAGGTGTGTTGTTTTTCAAAACACTTTCAAGTACTTTTGAGAGATGCTTTACAGATACAAGAGGAAATGATTTCAAGGAAGAAGATAGTTACCCTGTTCAAGTGCTTGAAAACTGACAAACTAGTTCACTCTTCAAAACCATGTTGCACCTTCTGCTTTAGGCACATAGCAATGTACATTATCACGGCAGTGCCTCATTCACTGTACCTTTTAATTCTTCAAACTAGAGCTTACTAGGTTCTTAGTACAAGTTTTGTTGACTAGCTGATTAGAAGTTTTAAGTTGACCTCTGAAGTACCTTTTGAGAGCCTGGTTAGAATAAGTATGTCCCTTAGGTGGAGTAATAACCTCAGGCCATGCCCTTTACAATTTGATCCTATACAATTGTTTCAAGTAAACAAGGTTGACAGGAGTTAGACTGCTTTCAGATCTACCAGGAATAAAAAGCTTTTCAATACTGGAGACTCTCTTTCAGAAGGGACAGACATGAAAATTCTGTATCTTCGATCACTTTTCTGCTTTTGTCTCCTGTCAGATCCTGGAAGTAAGGTTTTCGTATTGCAGTTAAGCTAGTAAAGTTATTAAGTAGAAGCAAAATGCCCCAAATAGCATGCATATATCAGTTCTGAGGACCTTGGAGCCACACAACTCCAAAGATAAGGGTGATGTTGAGGATGTTTGAAGTTAAATGCGGCATCTAAAACTTTCAAGAAAAGTATATGAAAAAGATACGAAATAAAGTAAGACACAGTGGAAGGCTTTTTGTAGAGGACTTTATATACCAAAGCTCAAACAAGAGGTGGAGATTGGACACCTGGGAAGCTGAATCTCAAAAAGATTCAAGCCTTTCCCTCACATGCTTGCCCTAAGGCAAGCTTCATTAAACACCTTGGACCTAATATGTCAGGTTTTTCTTGTAGTCCCTTCCTGGGCCTCAGGCTGGGAGAGTACCTTTATTAAAAAGGGAGTGAAGGAAATTGCCAAGCCCACCCCACTGGGCCAGCTCAGTCTGTGGCCTCTATCTTGGTCCCTCGGGGCACCAGGAATATGGCCCCATCACCAGCCTGTTGCAATGCATACTCTTCAGGGGAGTAGTTGTTGCCAGCTTCATCACGGAGGTGCTGGAAAATGTCACAGTACAGCTCTGTCAGCTGTTGGCGCATCACCTCTAGGGTTCGGTCGGCCTCCCCTCGGGCCCTGAGCAACCGCTCCCGCTCGCTGCTGAGCCGTTCCAGTTCTCGCTCCAGTTGCACGATGGTCTCCAGCTTCCTCTTGCGACAGTTTTGAGCAGCCACCTTGTTCTTGCCCCTACGTCGAATGTCCCGGACTAGTGCCAGCTGACTTTCTGTCAGCGGGTACCGTGCCAACAGTTCGTTAAAGTCATCTACTGGCAAGTTAACAATCTTGTCTGTAGGGAAGGGAATCTTCATGGCCAGGGCCCGACGCTCATCCCGACTCCCTGCCTCCCCCCGAGCAGTAGGTTTAGACCGCACAGGGCCTGAGGAGGGCTCTAAAGCTAAGGGGGTCTCGGCAGGTGGCAAGGCATAGTTGGGGTGAGCCAAGGAGTTGGGCATAAGTGAGTAAGGGTACTCCACCGAGTACATCTCTACATACTCACTGTGCCGCCGACCAGCCTCTGTACCCTCCAGCTCAAGAGATTCAGCGTCGCTATAGTTGAGGGATAATCCTGAGTCAGATTCTGGGTCTTCTTGGGGCTTGGGTGGCCCAGCTGGCAGCCCAATATCCAGGAGAGCTAAGGGGTCTGGGAGGGGCTCACTGAGCAGGCCTGAGAGGGTCAGCGGCTTGGAGGCTGGTATGGCAATGCTACCGTAAGAGTATGGGGGTTCTGGGACATGAGTTGAGGGTACTGGGAGCTCATAAGGGGGTGGAGGAAGAGAGAAGCCAGCATCTGGGTGGATTGAGCAGGGACAATAAGTTGGGGGTGGCAGGGGCCCTGGGTATGGGGCTGGGGCTGGTGCTGGAGGCTCAAACGATGGCTCATTTGGAGCATTTAGACCCTGCAAGAAAAGACAAAGCAATTTGGAGACAGACTGAAGAAGAGAACCAGCCCTCTCAGGACCAACCTGGGTCCTTCTGAAAGACCCAGTGGGATCATAACAAGGGAACAGGAAAGGTACTAAAAAATCATTGAAAGTTCCCTAGCATATGTGGCTCGGTGACTGAGCACAAGTTTGATTCCCAGTCAGGGAGCATGCCTGGGCTGGTTTCCCAGTTAGAGCTGTCCGATGTTTTTCTTCCGTTTCTCCCTCCCTTTCCCTCTTCTAATAATAAATAAATAAACTCTAAAAAAATCATTGAAAGTTTCTTGTAAAGCTTATAAAGTTGCAATGCAGCTATTTCCAGAAGAAAGCAGCTTACGCAGAAATGGAAGTCACTGAGATCAGACTTCAGAAAGAACTAACATTACAATTATGGAATCTCCTCAGTAGTTCTTCCTGGGTTGAAATGCCTCATGTTCCTTTATTTCTTTCAGAAAGACAAGCAGTTGTTATCCAAGATGACCCTCAGAAATCTTTCCTGCTGTGGTTATCAGGGGTCAAAGGGTCAAGTTCAGATGTTGGCCATGCCCTGGGTGCCCAGCAGAGGGAGCTGCTGTGTGGAAGCAGGGTTTAGGGCCTGTGCATGGTGGCAGAGGAAAGGGGGCAGGCGCAGAGCCAGGTCTAGGGGTTCAGAATCACCTTGGGGAGCTGGCACAAGCTATACCCTGTGCTCTTCAGTCCCTCTGTCCCTGCCCAGGTGCAGAGAGGAGAAAAGAACATACTAGAAACAGGGCCCCCAAAGCACATTGGGGAACCACCCTGCTCTAGCCCAGCTGGGGACAAAGGCATCATTGTTAGGCTAACAGATACCCCTTTGTCCAACTAGCAGGAGGAGAGGACCCCGGCATAGACTGTCCCCCCTTCCTGAGGTCCTTGAACTACTGCTCAGCTACCTGGGGGAAAGGGGCCCAGTCTGCTGAGGGCAGGGGGAAAAAATGAAGGAAGAAGATGAGCAGGATTGGAGGAGAAGGTTAGAAGGGAAGAAAGTGAGAAAGGGAAGGCGGAGCAGGAGGTGGAGTAGAGAGATGTGAGCAGAGTGGCTACTGAGAGAGTTTATACCCCTAATCAGATCTTTCTTTCCTGACCACTCCTGTTTCCTACTCTTCCACATCCCTTCCCCTTCCTTCAATGTTCTGGTCTAACATCTAGATCTCCCTTTTACTCCAGCCCTTTCTTTTCTGGTCCTTGGAACACTTCCAACTTGAGACCCTGAACCCTCCTTGTTCCAGCCCCCTGCCTCAGCTCCAGATAAACTCCCTGCTTCTTTATCCTTCTGGTCCCCTGCTACCCTAAACCCCACTCACCTGCAACTCAGTGATGGACATGATCTCTTGCCAAGTCAGTTCCATCTCACCCAGCTCCGGAGTGGGCAACTGTGTCACCCTATTCCTGCTCTGCTGGGGAGGACACGGGGGCATCCTACTGGGCCAGGGCCTGGTCCAGGGTCCCCCAAAGCCCAAATGACCCCCGCAACCTGTGTCAAAGGATAAATGGGAGTTAGGTCTCTCCTGCTAGGGCTCAGAAATTTTGTCCTGCCTGCTTCCATAGAGAGGCTCCCTCCAGTATCATCTGAGAGAAGGAAAGGCCTCATCCCCTCCCACTTATGCTGGACTCATCAACTAACTCCTTAAGCTACTGTAGAAAGTCTTTTCCTGTGGTTGATCTCCACCTCACCTGCTATGGCTGTAGTCAGTTCCTTTGGGAGTACATTAGCTCTTTACCATTTTTTTCAGACAAGATGCCTTCTCTTTCCTCTACTTCTTTCTTCCCAAAACTGTATCACTGGCTAGGACAGAAATCATATCTCCTGGGGGATTTCCCCCCCATTTTCTGGGGCAACATCCAGGATCACTCCTACTTTCCTCCTTTGTTCTCTGTTTTAGGATCTCAGTCTTTCCTTCCCAAGATGAGAGTGAGTGCTTGGGTATCCCCACAGAGTGGGGAAGAGACAAGCCGGCAGACAGTCCCTCCCCTTCTCTGAGATATGGCCTGGGCCTGGTGGCTGATAGCAGCCCTGCCCTCTCCTCTATCCTGGCCCTGGTCTCCCCTGCCTCGGCCAGATAAGAGGTTTATCAGCAGCAGAGGAGGAGTGGCCTCTGGAGTCACCGGACCTCTGCCCTGGAGCCCCACAGGGTCATCTTGGCCATACCCTAGCCCACCACCAGGGATCTTCCCTCTAAGGTAATATAACAACTGCAATAAAGACTTGTTTATTAAGTATTTGTCAAGAACTGTGTTACAAATATTCATTTATGAGATTGGCCTTCACAAAGATTCTATAAGGTCCATTCATAAACTGAGACCCAAGCTGGTAAATAGCAGAGTCAGGTCTGGAACCTCTACTGATTGAGCCTACTCGTCTATTTTCATTCCAGGCAACCTTCTCATCTTGCTCCTCTGTCTCCACACCCCAAGCTTTTAGTGGTGGTCTTCATCATCAATTCTTTCTGTGGGGTCTCAGTATCTTTTTCTCCTCTTATGGAAAATACCTCTTCAGAGCCTTGAATACACTTCTGTTCCAATCCCTTTTCTTCTAATCTGGGCTCTAGCTGCAGGTCTGCCACAAAGTAGCTGTGTGATGTTGGGCAAGTTACTGAACTTTTCTGAGTCCCTGTTTCTTCATTTGTAAAACCATGGTGTTGGACAAGTAGAACTTGGAGGTCCCTTTCTGCTCAGACAGATTAACTTTCTTAGCAAACTGTCACCTCTGCCTTCATCTGCTCTCTGTCAGCCTTCTTCTCATCCTACCTCCCTGCTCTCTGACAGCCCTCTTCCCATGCATCTGTTCTCCCTGCCTTCGGCAAGAAATTCCAAATAGGTTTGGTAGGAACCTCCTGATCTCTTAGGGCTAGACACTATACCCCACTTCTGCCATATAAGTAAAAGCAGGCCGGCTAGGGTTTGGGAAGAATTATAGAACAGAGGACAGGACAGAATGACCTCAAATTGCATGACCTAAGATTACCATAAGGATGGCTTATCACATCTATTTGATATGGAGTCTACTCTTTGACTTAAAACATATAAATGAAAACTATAAATCATTCTTTTGAAAGGAGATCTCCTCTACCTCCTGCCCTTAACCCCTGGTTTTATTGCCATTCCCAGAGATGAGAGGTGATGTAGGCACAGCCCTTGGCCAGTGGGCAGAATGGGTGGGGTGTTTATGTCTGTCCAGGATGCCATTTCAACACCGGAACCCCACCCTCCCCCACCCAGGTTCTAAAGGAAATTGCCTAAAGACAAAGTGAATGGAGAAGGGGTTTATGGGGCAGGGACAATGGCTCTTGCCTCATAGTCCTTCACACACACACACATACCTCTACCCCGGCCCTCCTTTGTCCCTCCTTATATCTTCCTGGATCTGACTCTTAGGTGCAGTGCAAAGACCCTGCCCTAGGAGGCAGGGTCTCCGGTTCTTCCAGATGAAAGACCTTGGGCAAACTACTTCAGGTTCAGTCTCTTCCATGTAATGTAAACAGGGCTGAGGAATCTCCCTGCTGTCAGAGGCAGTTGATTGTGTCTAGCTCAGGAAGTCACAACCTTTATTGTGCACCACATTCACCCAGGGTACTTGTAAAAACAGAATCCTGAAGGCCACCGCAGCCCTAGTGAATTAAATTCATAGATGTGGGTACCCAGCAATCAGCATTTAACAAATGCCCTGCTGCCCTGACCGGTGGCTCAGTGGATAGGTGCTGGCCTGAGAACCCAAAGGTCGCTGGTTCGATTCCCAGCCAGGGCACATAACCAGGTTGCAGGCCAGGTCTCCAGCCAGGTCTGAAGCTGGAGGCAGGTGAAAGGCAACCATACATTGATGTTTCTCTCCCTTGTTTCCTCCCTCCTTGCCCTTCTCGCTAAAAAATAATGAGTAAAATCTTTTAAAAAAAACTAAAAAACAAAAACAAGTACCCTGGTGTTTCTGATGCCAGAGGCCCACTGCACCTTGAGAAATACTAAACTAGACCAACCATCTGGATTTACAGGGGGAAAAAGACAAAAACACAAAGCCAGAAAGAAGTCCAGCAACTGATCTCTAGGATTCTCCTAGCTTCAAATCCTTGACCCAGGCAACACTGGGTTCTGACTGCCCCAGTATCTGAGACTAGGTATCAGCCCCTTCTCATGAACACCATGAACTCAATCTCTCCTTCACCCTAGAACAGGGAAATGAGAATCCAGAAGGGGAGAGGAGGGAGGTAAGGGGTTGGGGAAGGGAGAATAGAGGGGAACCTCTGGATCAGCTCCAACCAGCTTTCTGATACAGAGACAAGTTTGCACTAGGTCAAAGGAGAGGAGTAAGATTTCCCCTAGATACTCAGCAATGGCCTATACCAGGCATAGGCCCCTCTGAGTTTTGGGAGCCTATCCTCCTGAGGACCAGCCAGGGGGTTCACAGCCGGTGGAATAAATCAGGGATGAGAGTATAGTTAGAATTGAATTAAAAGACCATCACAGAGGTGGCAGAAACTAGAGAGATACTTGGAAAGTGAAGCAGGACTTCCTGTGTTCCTTTTCTTTTACAATAATCAGTTCCCACTTCCTGGTTTAGCCCAAATTTTGTGGTCACACAGCCACCTTCCTCCTCAGCATCGTTCTCCAGGGATTACAAATTCACCTTCTTTATGCTCATCCTGATGGTCTGACACAGAAAGATCTTATCATAATCCCTGAGTACTCACAGAATGACGTGGGGCTCTATGCTTAAGAATACAGGATAAGAACCATTGAAATAGGGATGCTGGGGAGAGGAAGACATTTGGCTTCAACTGCTACCCCAAGGTTCTAATTGCCTTGACAGGGGAGAGAGGGCCTTTGACTCTGGAACCCGTTTTTTGGGTTTTTTGTTTGTTTGTTTGTTTGTTTGTTTTGGTTTTTGACTGATGTTAGAGAGAGAAAGGGAGAGGAAAAAAGGGGACAGAGAAACATTGATTTGTTGTTGTTCCACTTATTTATGTATTCATTGGTTGACTCTTGTATGTGCCCTGACTAAGTATTGAACCCATAACCTTGGCATATAGCCAACTAAGCTACCCAGTTAGGGCCCTGGGATCTTGTTCTGAGGCTTGTTAGACCACTTGACCTTTCTAGGTATCAATAGAAGCAGTGAAAAAAAAAGAAGAAGAAGAAGAAGCAGAAGAAGCAGTGAAAGAATGAAAAGAGATCAGTGAAATGTGGGGTGTGGAATGGCAGAAGACCAACCTACTTAGAAAGATCAGGAAGAATCCCCAAAGAGGGAGGGACTCAGAGATGAAAGAGAAACAAAGAGAATGAAGGAAAGGGAGAGAGAGAGATTGAGTTGATCAGAGCAAGATTCAATACTCTGGAGGCGTACATAACTCAAATAGGTGTCTGGGAACAAGGGAGAGAGGGACAAGTTTCTGCCATTCTGTCACTAGGTCCCTAGGCCCCAAACTGCAGTCCTTTGGGGGCCAATGACTAGAAAGTCCTAGCCTCAGCCCCTTTTCTCTTCCACTGCTTCCCAGCCACTCCCTTCCTGCTGCCAATATTTCCAGTTGGAAGGAGCTACCCTGGGGGTGGGATACCTTCCTCTTCCTTCCAGTTCCAGCTGATCCCTATTGCCCAGACAAGAGAAGGAGCAAAGAGAGGTAAGAACTAGCATCCCCTACTTCCACCACCCCATCTTGCTGCAATAACACTTCTTAGTGATCCAGGCATCCATCCAGTTCCTCAGCCTCCACCAAACCTTCCCAGCCAGCTGGACAGGACAGCATGATGGAACGGAGAGGAGAAAGGGTGGTACTATTTTCCCCAGGGCAACCAGCTTGCTGAAGGGTTACTCAGGGTCATTCTCCAGCTCCTTAGGGGTGCCTCAGGGGACCACTATTTGGTCCCCATACAGAGCCTTTCACTCCAAGAATCCCAGAACACTCCAGAAGCCATTTAAGTCTTTCCCCAGAGAAGTTTCCAAAGATGTCAAATTCCTAAACCAGGAGCAGCCTGGGAAGGTCTGAGATCTCTTAAGAACGTGCAAATATTGGATATTTTCTCCCTCTGCCTCCACCACCTCCCAGTCTGTCCTTAGATCCCACTGGAATCTCCCTCCCACCCCACCCCTCAGGCACCTGTAGCAGGATCCAAGCAGGGTGCAGAGAGAGATGAGGCTCCAAGTGCTGTCTCTGGGGAGGCAGGGCCTGGGCTGACACCTTCTGGGTGAGGATCCCTGCTACCTCTGAGAACCTGGGAGGTCTGGGCCCCGCCCCCTGGCCATTGCTGAGTCCTGAGTGTGGAGGCGCAGACTGAGCACCGGTAGCTCCAGGGCGGTGCACCAGCCTCCTCTCTGAAGCCCTTGGCCTGACTTCTCCGTCCTTCCTCCAACCCTCCCCTTTTGCCGTGGCCCTCCTCTCCTCCTGCCCCTTCTGGCCAAGAGAGGAAACTTGAGCCCCGTGTGGTTTCTGCCCACACCCCACCCCCACCGTGATCCCGGCCAGCAGGGGCACACATGGCTCCAAGCCTCAGCCCTCCTTTTGAGCCCAGGAGTCCAGCCAGGTCTGTGTTTCTCCCATGCGGATGATAAATTCCAAACTGATGGTTCACTCCAGAGTGACCTTTAAGCTTTTTACAAGTTGTAACCTCCTGCTCTCTGCTCTCTTAACTCTCTTAGGAAGGAACAGGGAAACTGAGTCATAGCAAGGTGGAAGGCAGCTGAAGAAAAGGATAGGTCTCTAGTGTTCCAGCTGTTGAGGCAAGTGGGCATTTAGGGTACTGCTTTTACTTAAGGAAAGCTTGGGTTCTGGTAAAGGGGTAGGGAGCTATTTTGGGAAGGAGGGGGACCAGCTGCTTTGATGTATCCTTTCACCTGTAGCCTTCTCCCCTCCCCCTGCAGCCTCAGATGTCCTAGGACAAAGGCCTCTTTCTTGGCTAGGTTTGTTGTCAGTGTGAGGGGAGTTGGGGGGGTGCCACCCAGCAGGGACATTATTCACCTCCCTTAAAGGGGGCCCCAGGTGCCCTCTGTCTTTTTCTTCCAGGCAAGGCACCCTAGCCCCATGGACGGGCCAGGACATGTGTGTAGGATATCAGGTCTATATCCCAGCTCCCACAGCTACTCTGTGTCAGATCAATAAATTTCCCCAGAAGTCACCCATTCACCCCTTTGCTTCCAAAACACAACCCAAGTCCCAGGCCAAACAGATCTCTCTCCAGAGACTAGGAGAAAACAATCTTGCTTCCTCCTTGCTTATAATGTTTTTCAACTCTAAGGAAAGTCCCTCCTATGTCTAGCTTCAGTACTTACAGCTGCAGCTTACACTTTCTCTCTCTCTTTTATTTTTTTCTGTTGGTGTTCAAGTTAAATTGGAAACAGTTAAAGACTGGAGAGCCCAACAGATGCCATCCAAAGGCAGGTCTGGCATTCAGCCAGTATTCTCTGATAGAATTGTGTTCACTGTTAAAATAATGAAAATGCTTTATTCCCCACACACACACCAAAAGTTCTGTTCCAGTTGATAAAAAATAGTTGTTGGGATTCCTCCACCACCACATCAGCCACACCAGCTCTCTCTCAGAAGAGTTGTCGGGGTTCTGGTAACTCAGCAACACAACCAACTAAGCAACTCAAGAAATTATACAACACTACCTATTTGCAGCCTATGTGTGTGGAATTGATCAAGGTCTATGCCAAACCCATGGTTAAGTTGAATTCCATTCCTATCCCACAAGATCATGATTCTACATGTGATCTATGTAAAACAGGATGTGACCCATGGTTTCATTCCATGTTACATGTGTGTTCAGAATTTTTTGGTAACTTGGGCTGAATCTGAGTTACAAATATGCACATTCAGATGTAGCTCCCTCACTTGCATATTTATATGGGCACCTCAGAGATGATTAGGGGTAGTAATAGTCACACTGATGGCTGATTAAATCATGACATCAAGTTATAGCTAGCCAACAAACATTTATTCAGTGAAAAGTACCCGTTCAGGACACAATGGCATTGCAGATAAAACTATTGATAACACAAACCTTATCATTCATTCATTTATTCATTCAACAAATATTTATTGACTATCTACTGCGGTTTGTACTCCAGGAACACACAGATGAATAAGACATAGTCTATATCCTCATTCATAATCTAGTAGGGGAATTACCATAATGCAGATCTATATAAAGTTTTATGGAGCTGAATTTCTGCCTGGTAAAATGTAGAGAAGACTTCACAGAGGGAGCGGCAACTGAACTGAGCTGTGGAGAATGACTTGCATTCACCAGGCACAGAGGTGAGAAGGATATTCCAAGCAAAGGTGTGAAGGCACAGAGACAAAAAAAAAAAGAGTGTAGTACTTTGTGCTAACTAGGGTGGGGTGTAGGGGGGAGGAAGCAGATAAACCTGGGAAGTTTGATGGGATAGATTGTAAAGTGTTTTGAAAGCTAATCTAGGGAAGATGTATTTCATCTTGTAAGCAATAGGCATTCATAGAAGTGTCTGAATCAGTTCACTTTTCATTAGGAAGGACAGTCATGTTCATGGAGGCTGAGCTAAGTGACGAGGCAGCCATCACTCAAGCAATGAGATAGGTGGAGATCTCTCCTACCTCATCCTCACTCCCCTTCTGTAAAAAGAGGCCCCAGGCTGTGGTTCCCAGGATGTGTACTGCCTCCAGACACACTTTACAGTCCTTGGGATGAGAACTGTTCCTTTAGACACCTATTCTCAGATTCCTTGTCCAAAGTCAACACCCTTCTACCTTAAATCTCCTTTACTTAAAGGTTGGTTAGTGCCTGTGGCTTAGCAAAGTAGGATACCTAAGATTTTTCTTATCCTCCAATGATTCTCCCATTGAAGCAAAGGTAACAGAGAAAGAATATGAAGAAAAATGTGGCCACATCTTTACTGCCATACCATTCCCCATCCATGCTGCTCACCCAGCCTCAGAAGATTGACTTCTTGTCACCCCTGCTCAATCCATCCCCCACCCTCACCCCAAAGTGTGTGCACACCACCAGCAGCATCAGGTCAAGCCACAAGTAATGTTGCCAAACACCCCACTGGGTTATGCAACCAGCTTCCCGAGTAGGGCAGGGCGGGTAGAGGTGGAACCAGGGGAGGGCCTTGGGTCCCAGAAGGAGCTGGCTGCCTTGCCTGCTTGCCTGATGGTCTGACCGCAATGGCCCCAGGGGGCGGGGGAAGGACCGTCCCTTTATCAGTGCCCTGCAGGGTTGCACCCGCCACCCCCTGGCTTCCTCTCTCAACAGACGGAAAGGGGAGGCAGCCACAGGGGGCAAGGGGAGGGGTGGGCGTTATCCTAGGCAGCAGAGCCTGGCGGTTACCCCGGATGGCTGGAGGAGGTGGTAGAGGGTATCTGGAACCAGGGAATAGAGGCTCCTCCTAGTAAAGTAAGCAGCAAGGAACTGGGGAACATACACTGAGGTCCAGATGGTGGAACCAGACATCCTAAGCCATTCATTGTTTTCCCTTTGTGTTCTAGTTTGGGTAAGGATAAGATAAAAGTCTTTGAGAAGGTTCCTTTCCACAGATAAAAATTCTTAGAGGATTGACTCAGGAATTGAGAGTACACTGAGCCCCACTCTCAGGCCAAGACAGCTTGCTGCTTTCCAGGGTTCAGAGTGTTGGTAGGACTGAGGTTCCCAGACCTGGCATTTAAAAGTTATGCCTCGCTAGCAGAGCCTAGAACTGAACCCAAGATAGATAAAGACTGATAAATGAGTCCACAATAACCCAGAAGAAATAACACCTAGGGCTTAATTCTTAATCTAGAGAGAGAGGTAGGTTGCATGGTAATAGTAGAATGAGGGAGGACCAGATGTTGAATCTTACGACCTGGATCTGAATCCCTGAATTTACTAGCTGTGTGGCTTTGAACAACCCAACCTTCCTGAGTTTTGTTTCTTCACATTGAAAAAAAAAAAAAAAGGAGATGATAATGATAATGCCTATTTTAGTGAAGTTGTTGGGAAGATAAAATGTGATTAATAAGAAAGTGACTCTGTTATGATTAGAAGATGGCAGTGCAGAAATCTGGAGGCCAGAGTGCCTCAGGTGCTTGAGGAACTGAGAACAGTCTAACTGGAAGCCTGATTCTGGTAGAAAGATCCTTGGGACAGAACTAAAGCCAGTGAGCAGCCTGATTCTGGGAGAGAACCAGTACTAGGATGCAGCAGTGCTGGGGGGCCATGGGGTTGGGACAGTGGCCAGACTTCCAGGAACCAGCCCTCAGACCATGTCTCTATTGGTTACGGCCAGTTTTAGCCACACAGCTGGCACAGTGCCAACCTTCTGGGCTTCAGTCATCTTCCAGGAACCCCAGAACCCCTACCCTCACCCTATCCTGTTGCAATCCTCTGCAATGGGCAGAGCTGCCTAGGAAGTCCCGCCCTCTGCTCCTTAGAAGACAGAAGGCTTTGATGCCTATTTATTTCCTCCTTTTCATAAGCATCCTATTTATCCCAGCCTATCTTTGCTCCTGCTGCTCTCCTCCACTGGAATGCTCTCCTTGGCCCTATCTACCAACCTAAGGCTTTTTGGAATGGAAAAGACATCAGGGTTTGAGCCTCATCTCAACACTTATCAGTGAGGATTTGGGCAAATTACTGAACCCTTTTGAGCTTCAGTTTCCCCTTGGTAAACAGGTAGAACAGAACTTTCATCACAGGTTTCTGTGAGGAATCAGATGCGACAATGTACACACAGTGTTTTTTTCAGAAAGTATATTCATATTGGTTCCCTTCCTCTGATTCATTCTCCAAGGACCAGTTCAGTTCAAGTTCAATCTTTCCAACACTATTACTGGCTCCCTCAGGCCATATACATATTTCTCTTGTGAAACTCTTTTTGCAATTATTATGTGTACCAGATAATTAATAACTTCATTTAAATATTATATCTTTTAATTGAACCATATTATGTCTTATCATTCTGTAATAATGGTGGTACAAACTGTACTGTACAAATTTGTGTCAAATACCATAGTATAATGGTTAATAGCATGAGTTTTAGAGTCAGAAAGTCTTTTCTTTTTTTTTTAGATTTTATTTCACTATTTTTAGAAAGAGGGGAAGGGAGAGAGGCAGAGAGAGAGAGAGACATCAATGTATGGTTGCTTTTCACCTACCTCCAGCCACAGATCTGACTGGAGACCTGGCTTGCAACCTGGTTATATGCCCTGGCTGGGGAATCGAACCTGCAACCTTTGGGTTCACAGGTCGGCACCTTACCCACTGTGCTACCAGCCAGGGCAGAGTCAAAAAGTCTTGAAGTTGAATCTTGGCTTTGACAGTCGCTTGGAGATCTCGAGCAAGTTCCTTCTTTTCTTTTCTTTTTTAAAAAATATTTTATTATTATTATTATTTTTAATTTTATTATTGTTATATTACATCCATCCCCTTTTTGCTCCCCTCTGTCCCCCTCCCCACCCACCCATTCCCCCCAAAGTCAATCCCACCTGTTGTCCATGTCCATGGTTCCTTTATACTAGGTTCTTGTCTAAGCTGCTCCCCTTCCTTGCCTCTGCCTCCCCCCTCCCCCAAACCCCCTTCCCCTTGACCACTGAAGGCCTATTCATTGTATTCATATATTTGGTTCTGTTTTGCTTGTTGTTAGTTTTGCTCATTATTGTCCCATAATGGGTGAGATCATATGGTATTTGTCCTTCACTGACTGACTTATTTCATTAAGCATAATACTCTCCAGTTCCATCCATGTTGTTGCAAAGGGTACAAGTTCCTTCTTTCTTTCTGCTATATAGAATTCCATTGTGTAAATGTACCAAAGTTTTTTGATCCAATCATCCACTGATGGGCACTTAGGCTGTTTCCAGCACTTGGCTATTGTAAATAGTGCTGCAATGAACATAGGTGTACATAGGTTCTTATGAATTGGTGTTTCAGGATTCTTTGGGTATAGTCCAAGTAGTGGAATTGCTGGATCAAAAGGCAGTTCCATTTTCAGTTTTTTAAGGAAACCCCATACTGTTTTCCACAGTGGCTGCACCAGCCTACATTCCCACCAACAGTGTATGTGGGTTCCCTTTGCCCCGCATCCTCACCAACACTTGTTATTATTTTTTAAAAGATTTTATTTCATTATTTTTAGAAAGAGGGGAAGGGAGAGAGGCAGAAAGGGAGAGAGACATCAATGTATGGTTGCCTTTCACCTGCCTCCAGCCACAGACCTGACTGGAGACCTGGTTTGCAACCTGGTTATGTGCCCTGGCTGAGGAATCAAACTTGTGACCTTTGGGTTCACAGGCCGGCGCCTTATCCACTGTGCTACCAGCCAGGGCTATTTTTTAATATTTAGAGAGAGGAAAAGGGAGGAAGAAAAAGAGGGAGAGAAACCTTGATATGTGAGAGATACATTGATAGGTTGCCTCTCACACTTCCCCAAATGGGGACCTGGCTCGCAACCCAGCCAAGTGCCCTGACTCAGAGTTGAATTGGCAACATTTCAGTTTGCAGCCTGGCGCTTAAGCCACTGAGCCATGCCACATGCCAGCCAGGGCTCAAGCAAGTTCTTTCATATTTCAGACCTTATTTTTACCCATCTGTAATTTGGGAGTCATAATAATAATTATCTTATATGTTATTGTAAGAAGTAAATGAGCCCTGTTGGTGTAGCTTCGTGATTGAGCACCAGCTTGGGAACCAAAAGGTCCCAGGTTTGATTCCCAGTCAGGGCACATGCCTGGGTTGAGGGCCAGATTCTCCAATTGGGAGTGTGAGAGAGGCATCCAATCAATGTAGCTTTTGCACATTGATGTTTTGCTCCCTCTGTTTCTCCCGCTCTTTCCCTCTCTCTAAAAAAATAAATAAAATATTAAATTAAAAAAAAAAAAAAAAACAACAGTAAAAGCAACTACCTCAAAACCGGAGACAACCAGAAGTTCATGGAAGTCAAATAAACAAAGATATAAAGAAGAAATACTCATCCAGACAGGTAAGAGGAGAGGAGCTGGGGCAGAGAGGAAGCAGTGGCTGTGGCAGGCTTGGGGAAAGTGCAGTAATACATTTAGAAAAGGAGGAAGGAACACCTGGACACTTGGGGAGTGCTCTCAGTACCAGACCAGACCACAGAGTTCACTGTTCCAGCACTGGGGAAAATAAAGCCTCATTGCTTCTGAAAATCAGTGGAGGTTGGGGCAGCTGAAGAAACTGCCAGTCTCTCAGCAGAATGTGTTTATTTAGAGGGCCCCCACGGTCCTAAAATGTTCACAGACCCACCCACTCTGGGAACCACGGGCAGGGCAACAGCTGGAGAGGCACCAGTTGCGTGGGAGAAGTGGGAAAAGTGCCTGGAAAAGGGGCGAGTGCTGAGCAGCAGCACTGTTCCCTCTGAGACCCCCACATACAATACCACAACATGTAAAATGGGTCACCCTGTACTGACAAATACCTAAAGCTCCTTCCTTTACAATCCAACAGGTGTGACAGCTCTACCTAAGACACAGAGGCAAACACAGGAACCTGTCCAGTTGAGGAGATAGAGAAATATGGCCCAAAAGAGGAAATGGATCAAAGTTCCAGTGGGAGAACTAAGTGACAAGGAGATAACCAACCTAACAAATGAGGAGATAGCCATCCTAACAAATGCAGAGTTCAAAACACTGGTGATAAAGATGCTCACAGTTGCTCTGGCTGGCAGCAAAATGGATAAGGCACAGGCCTGCGGACCCAAAAGTCGCTGGTTTGATTCCCAGCCAGGGCACATAACCAGTTGCAAGCCAGGTCTCCAGCCAGGTCTGTAGCTGGAGGCAGGTGAAAGGCAACCATACAGTGATGTTTCTCTCCCTCTCTGCCTCTCTCCCTTCCCATCTCTCTAAAAATAATAAATAAAATTTTTTAAACAAATAAATAAAAATAAAAATATGCATATTACAAAAAAAGAAAAAAGGATAACATAGGAAAGGGTGAAGCCAAAGAATGTATATGCATAACTGATGGACATGAACTAAGGGGGGGTGTTGCTGGAGGTAAGGGGGTACTGGGTGGAGGGAAGTAAAGGGAAAAGAAACTGGGTCAATGTAACAGCATAATCAATAAACTATAATTTAAAAAAAGAAGTAAATAAATTAAAAACTGGCTTTGTATGCTTAATTTAGTGATTTAGTGCCTGGAATATAGTAAGCATTATTAAGTGACACGTACAGAGTGGGTCAAAAGTAAATTTATAGTTTTTTGTTTCTATGGAAAATAATACAATTATTAATACATAAAAGTACAAGGATAAACTTTTTTAAAAGATTTTTTGTTTATTATTTTTAGAGAGAGGGGAAGGGAGAGGCAGAGAGGGAGGGAGACATCAATGTATGGTTGCCTTTCACCTGCCTCCCGCTACAGACCTGGCTGGAGATCTGCCTTGCAACCTGGTTATGTGCCCTGGCTGGGGAATAGAACCAGTGACCTTTAAACTGTGTTTTTTGTACTCACATATGTAAACCTAAACCTACTTTGCCCCTCCCTGTATATGGTACAGTTGCTGTTAAATAATTAAGTAAATATTTAGTGTATTAAATAAAATTATTAAATAATAGATAAACTTTTTATTGGGAGAAACTGAATGTTATGTTTTATCTTTAAAAAAAAAGATTTTATTTATTTATTTTTAGAGAGGGGAGGGGAGGGAGAAGGAGAAACGTCAATGGGTTTTGGCTACCTCTGGCAAGCCCCAAAGTGAGGACCCAGCCTGCAATCCACATATGTGCCCTGAATGGGAATCAAACCTCCAACCTTTCAATTTGCAAGTGGCACTCAAATCACTGAACCACATAAGCCAGGGCTGTTTTGTCTTTTTTTTTTTTTTAAGATTTTATTTATTTTCAGAGAGAGGGAAGGCAGAGGAAAAGAGAGGGAGAGAAACATCAATGTGTGGCTGTCTCTCATGTGCCTCCAACTGGGGACCTGGCCTGCAACCCAGGTCCCTACACAGGTCCCCATGTGCCCTGAATGGGAATTGAACTGAAACCTTTTGGTTCACAGGCTGGTGTTCAATCCATTGAGCCACACCAGTCAGGGTTGTTTTGTCTTTTTTATATGTATCTCAAGGACTCTAGTTCTGAGTACATTATACCATCACTCAACAAATACCTACAGAGTAAATAGCAAGTTGCTACATTTGGGGGATACCAAGATAATTAAGGAATAGTTCTTGCCTTTGCCCTTTGGGCACTCACAGTCTAATGGTACAGACATCTGTAAAAACAGATAAAGGGATGTGGCTGATGAGGTGAAAATGGATAAGTTAAATTTAGGGAGAACAAAGAAAAAGAATCAACTAATTGTCTCAGGGAGGGCCTCAGAAAAGCTGTAAACTGAATTAGTCTTGAAAGATGAGAAAATTTTCTACGGAGAAAAATAGGGGACAGCATTCTGGGCAAAAGGAACAACATATGTAAATGCACAATTATGAGGGGAAATCTATAACGATTTCACCAGGGACAATGTACGGAAGCTCCAGGCTTGTAAAAGGAGGTTTGGGTACAGTGGAAGTTTCCTGACAGCCAAGTAGGTCATGATGACCAGGCACAAGGCCCATCAGAGTTCTCAGAGTTTCTCTCTCCCAGGATCCCTGGGTATGTTGGGCTGGCCTACCCTGGGAAAACTCAGAGGGTTTCACTGAGGTACTTCCAGTCTCCAGGAGTGACTGACCATCTTGGCCAAAACTGACAAAGAAGGGCATCCTAGGGTTCTCTCCACTGTGGCGAGCCTGGGTCCCTTTGATTCCCCAAGTCTCATGTAGGCACATGGAGACACAGATGAAGGTCATCTAATTTTCTCAGTGCCTCTGGGTCCCTTCCCAAATTCTCTCTTATGTTTAAACCTCTTCCCAGGAAAACTTTTCCACCCAGGGCCTCACACTCTCCCTGTTGGCAGTTCTTGTCTGTGTTCTCTTTGCTTGTAGCTGAAACCTTGCTCGCAACTTGGTTGCTGCTGCCTCTGGCTATGTTTTCCCTAAGAGCTCACTTGCCAGAGCATGACACACCCATCCACAAGGAAGGTTTTGGACTCCTGGCTTCATCTTCTCCCAATTTTCAGCTTTCTTTTTTCCAGAATAAAGAGAGAAAAGAATAAGACAAAGATCCATGGAGAGCCAGCAACGTGGTCACCCCAGAGAGAGATGAAAAGCAACTTAATTGCTTCCATCTCTCTAGCGGGAGGAGAATTGGAAAGAAGAAATAAAGGAAAAGGCAAGATTGGAAAAGAAAAGAAAGCTGGAACAGTTTGGTTCAGATAAAATCCTCTGAAATGTCCAAATACCTTACCCTGTTTACCATCTTCTACATTTACTTCTCATACCCTAACACCTCTACTTCCATCAGAATACCTTTGTTCCTCAAGAACATCTAGACTTTTGGTACTATATTTTAATATTACTATTATGATTTTTTTTGAAGATTTTATTTATTATTTCCATAGAGAGAGGAAGGGAAAGAGGCAGAGAGGGAGAGAAACATCAATGTATGGTTGCTTTTCACCTGCCTCTAGCCACAGACCTGGCTGGAGACCTGGCGTGCAACCTGGTTATGTGCCCTGGCTGAGAATTGGACCAGTGACCTTTGGGCTTGCAGGCTGGCACTTTATCCATTGTGCCACCAGCCAGGCCCTCTTCCTTAATTTCTTTCTTAAGTGTTCTGTAGTTTTCTGAGTACAGGTCTTTTACCTCTTTGGTTAAGCTTATTCCTAAGTACTTTATTTTTCTTGTCGTTGTGGTAAATGGGATTTGCTTTCTAGCTTCTATCTCTGATGCTTCATTGGTATACAAAGATGCCTTTGATTTCTTAATATTGATTTTCTATCCAGCTATTTTGCTAAATGTGCTTATTAGGTCAAGTAAGTTTTTTTTTTTTAAGATTTTATTTCATTATTTTTTAGAAAGAGGGGAAGGGAGAGAGGCAGAGAGGAAGAGAAGCATCAATGTATGGTTGCCATTCACCTGCCTCCAGCCACAGACCTGACCGGAGACCTGGTTTGCAACCTGGTTATGTGCCCTGGCTGGGGAATCGAACCTGCAACTTTTGGGTTCGCAGGCCGGTGCCTTAACCACTGTGCTACCAGCCAGGTCAAGTAAGTTTTGATGTAGTCTATTGGGTTTTCTATGTATACTATCATGTCATTTGCAAATAATGACAGCTTTACTTCCTCCTTTCCAATTTGGATACCTCTGATTCCTTTTTCTTGTCTGATCGCTATGGCTAGAACTTCCAAAAATGATGTTGAACAGAAGTAGAGAGAGTTGACAGCTTTGTCTTATTCCTCATGTTAGGAGGAAAGCTTTTAGTTTTTGCCCATTGAGTATGATGTTGGCTTCAGGTTTCTCATATATGGTCTTTATTATGTTGAGGTATGCTCCCTCTATTCCCATTTTGCTGAGCATTTTTTATCATAAATGGTTGCTGTACTTTATCAAATACTTTTTCAGCATCTATTGATGTGATCATATGGTATTTGTCTTTCATTTTGTTTATGAGGTGTATTACATTTATTGATTTGTGAATGTTGTACCATCCTTGCATCCCTGGGATGAATCCCACTTGCTCATCATGTATGATCTTTTTAATGTATTGCTGGGTTTGTTGGCCAATGTTTTGTTTTGAATTTTAGCATCTGTGTTCATCAGTGATATTGGCCTGCATTTTTCTGGTTTTGGGATTAGAATAATGTTGGCCTCATAGAAATAGTTTGGAAGTCTTTCCTCTTCTTGGACTTTTTGGAATAGGTTGTGAAGGATAGGAGTTAGCTCTTCTCTACATGTTTGATAAAATCCACCTGTGTAACCATCCGGTCCAGGGTTTTGGTGCATTGGGAGTTTTTTTTTTTTTTATTACTGCTTCAATTTCACTAGTTGTTATTGGTCTATTCAGGCTTTCTGCTTCTTCTGGATTCAGTTTTAGTAGAAATTTGTCCATTTTGCCCAGGTTGTCAAATTTCTTGTCATATAGTTATTTGTAGTAATTTCTTACAATCCTTTGTATTTCTGAGGTATGGTTGTGATTTTTCCTGTCATTTCTAATTTTGTTTATTTAGGTCCTCTTTCTTTTTTTCTTGTTGAGTCTGGTTAAAGACTTTTCCAATTTGTTTATTTTTTCAAAGAACCAGCTCCTGGATGTATTGATTCTTTGAATTGTAGTTTTAGTCTCTAAGTCATTTAATGCTGCTCTGATCTCAATTATTTCCTTCCTTCTACTTGCTCTGGGCTTTGTTTATTGTTGCTCTTCTAGTTCTTGCAGCTTTATGGTTAGGTTGTTTGTATAAGCTTCTTCTAACCTATTTAGTAGGCCTGTATTGCTATGACTTTCCCTCTGAGGAAAATTTGCTGTGTCCCATAGGTTTTGGGCTGTTGTGTATTCATTTTCACAATTTTATTTTTATTTTTTTTAAGTTATTTATTGGTTTGAGAGAAAGAGAAGAGAAGAGAAGAGAGAGCAAGAGGAAGAGAGAGATGTCTGTTCTATTTATTTATGTGTTCATTGGGATTGAACCCACAACCTTGGACAATGCTCTAATCAACTGAGCTTTGGCCAGGGACAATTTTATTTTTTAAATAATCCATTCCCAGCCCTGGCTGGTGGCACAGTGGATAAGGCACTGGCCTGCGAACCCAAAGGTCGCTGGTTTGATTCCCAGCCAGGGCACATAACCAGATTGCAAGCCAGGTCTCCAGCCAGGTCTGTAGCTAGAGGTAAGTGAAAGGCAACCATACATGGATGTTTCTCTTCCTTTCTTCCTCCCTCCCTGTCCCTCTCTCTGGAAATAATGAATAAAATCTTTAAAATATATAAATAAAATAAATAAATAATCCATTCCCTTCCTTTCATATCCAGAACTATAAACTTGTAGATATTGTCAACTTCTTTGCTCCCAGCTCCATTGAATATTCTTAGGGAAAAAAAATGTTTCAGTTAAATCCAACAATCCAGCTTCTCCATATCTGCACCTGAGCAGCTAAATATTGATGTAGAAAAAATTTCAGAATTTTGATGTAGAAAAACTCATCATTGTCAAAATATTCTATATTTTCCCAGCAAGTTCTCTTTCCTGCTTTGTTCAGTAACTATTTTACACCTTCTCTCTTCTGAAATGTCCAACACACCCTCCACTTCTCTCCCAGCAGAAGACCTTGCATCATATTTCATTGATAAAATAGATGCAATTGGATGAGACGGCCTTATTCTTCTAATACCAAATTTATCAGCTTACTTGCATCTATTCTCACATGCTTAGCATTCTACCTCATCAAGATGAAAGAAGCATCCATGTTCCTAAATAAGGCCATCCCCTCTCAGCTTTGTGAGGAGATAAGAAAATTAGGTTCTTTTGAGTGCATAGCTAACATTCAATTCCACACCACAGCAAGTTTGTTCTCTATACAGCTGACTGTGTAAATTCAGTCCTGAGGAAAGGTGAAAAAATAATTCAGAGGTAAGGCTGAATTGCAAGGTGACAGGGGTTTTTTTTTTTTTTTTTTCTTTTTTTTAACATTTTATTTATTTTCAGAGAGAGGGGAAGGGAGGGAGAAAAAGAGGGAGAGAAACATTAGTGGGTGGTTGCCTCTTGTGCATTCCCAACTGGGGACCTGGCCTGCAACCCAGGCATGTTCTCTGACTGGGAATTGAACTGGTGGCCCTTTGACTCATAGGCTGGCACTCAATCCACTGAACCTCACCAGCCAGGGCACAAGGTGACATTCTTTTTTTTTTTTAAGATTTTTTATTTATTATTTTTAGAGAGGGAGAGAGACATCAATGTATGGTTGCCTTTCACCTGCCTCCAGCTATGGACCTGGCTTGCAACCTTGTTATCTGCCCTGGCTAGGGAATTGAACCAGCGACCTTGGGTTCACAGGCTGGCGCATTATCCACTGTGCCACCAGCCAGGGCCAAGGTGACATTCTTAAGAGTTCATCCAGGTAGGAGTCCCAACCCATTCCCTCGGATGGAAGCAATATCTATATCTGTATCTATTTCTATTATCTAGATAGAGATAGATACAGATATAGATATATATAAACCTAGGAAGCTTCCTTTTTGTGGTCTTAAGATTCACCATAGTCATTTGTTGGGGGGACACTTCGTACACTCAGGGACGAAGACTAACTACTGTATGGTCAGAATGATGCTACCATATTCTATTTTCTCCTGAAGGCCTGCTTAACTGTTAGCAACTGCCCCACTGAGCACCCAAGAACATGTTTCCACATCCCCAGGCCAATAGCTGTAGCTGCTGACATCCCGCAGTCTGTGATTGCTACTGTTTGTGCTATTTCCCATTCAGCAGTGGCTAAAGTAGCAGCAATCTAAGGTTGCTTTAGTAAGAGGCAGAGCAAGCTGGAGGCTGGGAAATAGAATGCTTTGCACAAAATGGCTCTAGGCAACTTGAATCACTTTTCTGAGTCTCTTGTTTCCACTCTAACATAGAAAAACAAATCAACCAAACTTCCTCTTACTATCTCTCTGATTATTAAAGAAATGTCTCCTTCCACACCAGGGTTGATGTGAGAGTGACTAGAGATAGAGAAACACTGATTTTTCTTTAAGAGGACCCAACCCTCAGCTTGAATGCTCAGATATTGATTTGGTCAATTAACTCATCTTAGGAGAACTCACTTATACTTACTAAACTTAAAAAAACAAACAAATATGACATATAAGCCAAATGGTTGATTTACATAGATCTAACGTAAAACATACAGAGGCAGGTGAAACGCAACCATACATCAATGTCTCTCTCCCTCTCTGCCTCTCTCCCTTCCCCTCTTTCTAAAAATAATGAAATAAAATCTTAAAAATAAATAAATAAAATAAAATAAAATAAAATAAAAACATACAGTGACCTAGATTCTCCTATTGGCTGATCAAAATATTTGATGAGTTTGGAAGTCAAATATTATAATTCGAAGGTTGCTTAGTGAACAATAAGAATTAGTTGGATCATAATAAATGCCAAATAGAATTGCATCTGTACCCTTTATCAATATATAAGGTATTCATTTATGTTGTACAAATAAGGAATCTTCTTTCTTAAATGTCACTGGAGAAATGTTGAGAAACATTTTCTCTCTTCTTCTTCTTCTTGGTTTTGGTTGGAGGGGGAATTCTATGCAGACAATCTCCCCCTTCTATGAAGACAAAGTACAATTCTATTGATTGGGATTCAGCGCCAACTTTAGCTCCAAGTTAATATAATTAATTCTGCTTATGTTCACTCCAGCCATTTTATTATAATTGATTGGGTTAGAGTTTGATTGTGTTAGAGCGCCAGTCAGTTTACTTTCAGTGATTAGACTATATTGATAGAATTATGCTTTCCTAAACTATACCAGGTCATTTACTACTTTAACATATAGCTGATCTCATCCATTGCACTTTGATTTTACCTAATGTCACTTGTACACAATCTTTTGAGGGCATTGTCCCACTGTTACCATTTCATATTCACTACAACCAAAAGAATTGTAATGGCTTCCTAGTTGGTCTTTCTGCCTTCATCTCCCCTCTAATCCTCCCACACACACAGTTGTCAAAGTAATCATCTTAAATTTTCTTCCATACAACTTACAAAATAGGAGAAAATATTTGTAACTCCGATATCAGATAAGGGTCTAGGATCAAATATATAAAGAACTCTCAAAAATACAAACAACCCAACTAAAAAAAAAAAAAAAAAATAGCCAAATGACTTGAGTAGACATGTCTCCAAAGAACATATACACATGAAAAGATACTCAAATCATTAGTTATTAGGGAACTGCAAACCAAAATCATGATGAAAGCTCTCACTTCACATCAACTAGGGTGACCATTTTTTGAAAAAAAAAAAAAAAAAAAATCATTGATTTTAGAGAAAGAGAGAGAGAGAGAGAGAGAAACATTGATTTATTGTTCCACCCATACATACATTCATTGGTTGATTCTTGTATGTGCCCCAACTGGGGATAGAACCTGCGCATACAACCTTGGTACATCAGCACGATGCTCCAACCAACTGAGCTACCTGGCCAGGGCTAGTTATCCATTTTATTTTTAAGATTCTATTAATTTAATTTTAGAGAGAGGGGAAGAGAGGGAGAAAGAGAGGGAGAGAAACATTGTTGTGAGAGAGAAACATCAATTGGTTGCATCTCAAATGCACCCTGGGGATCAAGCCTACACCCAGGCATGTGCTCTGACTGGGAATCAAAATAGCAGCTTTTTGCTTTTCAGGACAATGCCCAACGAACTGAGCCACACTGTTCAAGGCTCATCTACACATTTTATTTATGTATGTATTTATTTAAGATTGCATTTCTTTATTTATTTTGAGAGAATGGAAAGGAGGGAAAAAGAGGGAGAGAAATACGTGAGAAAAACAATCAATTGGTTGCCTCTTCCATGTTCCCAACTGGGGACCTGGCCTGCAACCCAGGCATGTGCCCTGACCAGGAACTAAACCAGTAGCCTTTCAGTTTGTAGGCCTGTGCTCAATCCATTGAGTCACGCCAGCCAGGGCTCTTCTACACATTTTAAATACATTGTTTATAACCATACATGGGTTTACATTATGTGTGTGTCTATGGTCCTTGAACAATGCTGGGGTTAGGTGTGCTGACACACAGAGCAGTAAAAAAACTCACATATAGTTCTTGACTCCCCTCAGACTTAATGTTGACCAGAAGCCTTACCAATAACATAAACAGTTGATTAACACATATTTTGTATGTTATATGTATTATAACAGTCATCTTATAATAAATAAGCTAGGGAAAAGAAATGTTATTAAGAAAATCATAAGGAAGAGAAATATATTTACAATATTGATAAAAACCCCACATACAAATGGACCTGCCCAATTCAAACCCATGTTGTTGAAGGGTCAAATGTGTGTATATATGTATGTTATGTATATATGGTGGGGAGAACATATGCATTTTTCCACTTGATTGGTTCTTAAGGTTTTCCAGTTGAAGGGAAGATGGAAGCAAAAGGAACATAGTTCCTTAATGCTTGGTTCCCATTTTCCAAAAGTGGTAGCTGTAGTCCAGAGAGGGTGCAAGGCCTTGCCAGAATTCTCCCCCACCCTTTTTTTTTTTCTTTTTTTTAAGACTTTATTTCATTATTTTTAGAAAGAGGGGAAGGAAGAGAGGCAGAGAGGGAGAGAGACATGGATGTATGGTTGCGTTTCACCTGCCTCCAACCACAGACCTGACTGGAGACCTGGTTTGCAACCTGGTTATGTGCCCTGGCTGGGGAATCGAACCTATGACCTTTGGGTTCACAGGCCGGCACCTTATCCACTGTGCTACCAGCCAGGGCTAATTCTCCCATTTTTTTAAAAAGGCAAAGCCATAAGAACTAAAGTCTCCCCACTCCAGAGTTACCCAATAGGCTGGAGAACTGAAAATCAGCCATCTTCTGAAATAGTTTGGTCTATTAAAATTTGTCAGTTACTCCACAAAGAAAGAGGAGGTGCCTTGGCCTGGCAACTCAATTGGTTAGAGCATCATCCCCAAATACCAGGGTTGCAGTTCCATCCCAAGTCAGGGCACATACAAGACTCAAATGAATGGAACAACAAATCAATGTTTCTCTCTCTTCCTTCTTCTCTGTCTAAGATCAATTAAAAAAAAAAATTAAAAAGAATTCACTAATGACCCTGGCTGGTGGCACACTGGATAAGGCATCAGTCAGCCTGCGAACCTAAAGATTGCTGGTTTGATTGCCAGCCAGGGCACATAACCAGGTTGCAAGCCAGGTCTCCAGCCAGGTCTCCAGCCAGGTCCATAGCCGGAGGAAGATGAAAGGCAACCATACATTGATGCTTCTCTACCTCTCTGCCTCTCTCCATTCCCCTCTCTCTAAAAATAACAAATAAAATCTTTTTTTAAAGGTATTAAATAATGTATTCAAAGATTCAGCATGTGCCTGGCCCGTAGTAAGTGATCAATAAATGTTAGTATTATCATTAAGCTGCCAAACCAAGGACAACCTTGTGATGCCAGCCACAATGCTAAATGTTTGAGTAACTCCCCAATCTGAATAGATTGGGCTAAACCCTTGATTCTTGCAGATATAAAGCTTTGACACCCGGTATTTTACCAGAAAGTCAAATACCCTCCTTCATAGCAAATGTTAGCTCTGTGGTTTGTTTTGTATTATTCTAGTTTTCTCTTAGACCCTCTGACTCTTCTCTGAAATTATTAGAAAGATTCCTGGATAGGTTCGGATGCTCTTCTTGGATAGCTCCTAAGGACAACCGTGTCAGAGATTGGGGGAAATAACTTTGGGGGTAATATAAGGCAATAGAAGGTGTTCTAAACCTAAGGAGGGGTGGGGGGGTGGCGCTCGGGTCCAAGGAAGAGTAGTAGGAGAAAACTGAACTTCATCAAAACTCTTCCCTATTGTGAAATCCCTGAATACAGTAAACTTCTCTTTTTTCGTTTTGCAACAGCTTGTCCCTACTGGAGAACCGCAGACCCCGCGCCCCATATGGAGGCTTTACCCCTTTGCCCCTTTTACTCTCTCCTCTCTGGTCTCCAAAGCTCTAATAAAAGAAAAACTTGATTTTACAAACTCACTGGGTCCTTTCCTGGGTTCAGCACCGTCTGGTGCTCCCCTTTAGGGAGATTATTACTGTAGCCATTAACTTTCTGGTGATTTCGGTTTACCTAGTTAACATCCTTTGGCTTTATTCTATGGCGGTGCAGACTTCCTGTGAAGATTCTTAAGTAATTTGATCGGGTCTTAGGGAACAGGTAACACTGTTTGCCAAAGCAATTGTACGTACCTGGAACCCAATGGGAGCTCTTAGAATGAGGATTAGGGGTAGGATTCTGTCACGAGCTGCCAATCTTAAAGGCTAAAGAGACATAGCGCCGCCAAAAGGGAAAGCGTATTAAAGCAGCTAAATCTGGCAGACGATATCACGTGCTCTCCTTCCTGCCAATTGAAAATTAATATTCGCTTCCTCTGTTCCCCATGGAAACAACCCCGTCCCACGGACCTTCCCGCCCTATTCTGTTGGGAGGCTTTGGCATTTTATTGAGTGTTTAAACTGACAATCAAATACCTGCGCCTTATGGCTGGACACCTAGCTTCCGCTAAGCAAAGTAGTACACTGATTGGTCAAAAAAGCAATAACTGACATCCAGTAGCCCAATAATTCCCGTCCTGGGAGGGGTCTAATGAGGACGTAGGTCCAATCAACGGCGGCGTTGTTTTTGCGGCTCCACGTCGGCACCAGCTGCGGGACAAGATGGAGGCGCTGATTTTGGTAGGAGCCGGGGCAGTTGAGATGCTGTGATATCCAGAGGGGCTGGGAGTCGGGATTCAGCCTGACTGGGAGTGGGTAGAAAGGGGAGTTCCGGGAAATCCTCAGGGACCGAAGATGCGGCTGGCCCCTGTAATAAGTGTGTGGCCTATAGAGTAGGAAGCTCTGCTTCAGAGAGGGCAGAGTGGGTGGGAAGTTGAAAGGAGTGCATGGAGTTCTTAGGACGGAAAGGATCGTAAGCGTACCGGATTGGGGTCTTTCAGGTTCCCCCAATTCTGAGCATTGTGGGTGATACCCTGATTTGAATTTTCCCAAACCTCCAGACTCGCCCCAGATTTTAACAGTAGAGTGCAAGTGTTTGTTATCGCAGGCTTCTCCTGTTTGTCGTCACAGTTTGACACTCCACAAATAATTCTCACATTCCTTAAGAAAACTTTACTTCTGTTTTCATTTTCATTATTTTATACAGACCTGTCATGATAAAGAATCACCATTCCATCAAAGTTCTGGAATATCTGGTAGAGTTAGCATAGATTGCGAAATATTTTTCTAGTCTCCTTATCTGCTCTCCTTTTCCCAACCCATTTAAATTTTAGGAGTTCTTGCAGGATCTAACTCTCTTTGCTTATATGAGAATTTTGGTGGTAAAAGGGATGTATTAGCTTCCTTATCCATATGACCTTTTTTCTTGTACCTTGACTGGGAATTAACCCAGTGATCAATCCACTGAACCACACCAGCCAGGGCTCTTGTTTTTTTCTTTCCTTCATTCTAATACATGTATACGTTCAGATCCTCATCAGGTAAAAGAGAGTAGCAGGTTTCAGTTACCCTTTTTGAAAATAGCTAAGATAGAGATAATTCCTTCTCATCCTATGAGTTGGTCAAATCTAGGTAGAAAGCTTAAATTTTGAGTCCTTTTTTATTTGTTTAAATTTGAGTAGTTTTTAATGAGATATTTTCTGACCTAAGCAATTAACCAGTTAACAGATTGGAATAAGTTCTAGGGGATTGGTTTCCTTGGAAGTTTTTAGAAATTCTTATTTCTTATGCTTAAAAATATTTTATTTTTCTATTTATAGAGAGAGGGGAAGGGGTGAGAAAGAGAGGGAGAGAAACATCAATGTGTGGTTGCCTCTCCCACACCCCTAACTTGGGACCTGGCCCACAACCCAGGCATGTTCCCTGACTGGGAATTCATCCAGCAACCCTTTGGTTCACAGGCCTGCACTTAATCCACTAAGTCAGGGCTAGACATTTTTTTACTTTCCTACATCTGTTGATTGGAGCCTGTTTATAGGTGGAGTGAGGGAGGTAATACTTTGGGAAGCTGTGTGTGTCATGGTGAGTTGAGGATCTTATATATAAAGTCTTTGGCATTTTCTGTTACCTCAGTTATCAACCTCTGTTTCCTCAAGTGAAGTGTATTTCAACCTGTAGTGGGGTTAGGAAAAAGGGCTTGCTCAAAAAAGTAATTGTCAAAACTAGATTAGATTTGGTTCCTAATCCCAGACTAATTCTCTCTCAGGTTACCTCATCATTAGCTTCCACCTCTTCAATATACAAAATGGTACTTTGACCATCAGTTATATAAGACTTTTATTGGGGACAAAGTACCAACAGGGATCAATTCTTGTGCTGATCTCCAGAGTTCTTAAGATATTAAGCTAGTATTTTCCTTTAGTCTCATCTGTGTCAGCTCTTTCCAACTTTTTTTTTCTCTTTCCAATTTCAATATATTTTAGGCTCCCAAATAAGGATTTACAAACTTCTCACCATTCTAGCCCTTCTCAACTGGAGTTCAGGAGAAAATTAAGCCCTAATGACCTAAAGCATTCATTATATGTAACAAATCAACTTCTCTGTATCTACAATGGCACTGGTATTTCAGGGAAGTAATAAAATAGTCCCATAAAAAATTTTCAACATTCAGTGGTTCAGATGAGGAACCTGAGTTCAGAATTAGGTTATAATTCGTAAGTTTTTCCTTTTCTTCTTACTACCTTCACATACTGGTCCACAAGATTTGGGTCCATCTGATTCAGAATCATCCTTTCTTACTGCTTCTTTTGCTTTCTTCCCATTGTTTGCTCAACAGTATCTTCTGATTCTTAGGTCACCATCTTCATTATGAAAAGTGTGAAGAATCCTTGGATCTTACCTTAGCTCTCTATTGAACTAAAGAATTTACTGTAACTGGGTAGTATTTAACAAGCCATTCCTTAAGAGAGACAAATTCTAGTCTCCCTCTCACAATTTTATTACCTGGTTTAGCTGGACCTCTTGGGAAATCTGATCAAATCATATTCTTCAAGGCACATAAACATAGAATATTGAGAAGAAGGGAAGAGTAAGCTAGATAAGGTCAAGAACCATCAATTGAAATTTGATCTGATTATGGGTGTATCTAAATAGCAGTAAAGTTCCCATCATTTAAGGGTTTTACAGTGGGTCACATTTCTTTCTTGAATTAAGTAGTCTAGCCCTCACGCAAAATTTACCTACATTTGCTCAGGTCTTTTTGTAGTCTCTAAGGAAAGAGACCTTTTCATCTCCTTCTGTTCCCAGTACTTAATAATGATGCTGGCCCTGGCTGGTAGTACAGTGGTTAAGGCGCTGGCCTGTGAACCCAAAGGTCGCAGGTTCGATTCCCCAGCCAGGGCACATAACCAGGTTGCAAACCAGGTCTCCAGTCAGGTCTGTGGCTGGAGGCAGGTGAAACGCAACCATACGTTGATGTCTCTCTCCCACTCTGCCTCTCTCCCTTCCCCTCTTTCTAAAAAATAATGATATAAAATCTTAAAAAAAAAAAAAAGATTAAAAAAATAATGATGATGATGCTCCCAGCATGCATCTTTGGGCTTCGCTTCCTCTCTCTTGCTGTTTCCTGCTGGTTATTCACTCTTTGTGGATGGATAGGGAGCTCTGCAGATTACCATTCTCCATTAATTTTTTAAAAGATTATATTTATTTAATTATTTTTAGAAAGGGGAAAGGAGGGAGAAAGAGAAGGAGAGAAACATGTATGGTTGTGTCTCACATGCCCCCAACTGCAACCCAGGTGTGTTCCCTGAATGGGAATTCATTCAGTGACCCTTTGGTTCTCAGGCCAGTACTCAGTCCACTGAGCCATACCAGCCAGGGCTAAATTTTTTTTTAATTGATAAAAATATATATTTTAATACTCATCCAAGGACATTTTTCATTGGCTTTTCTTGGAGAGATAGAGGAAGGGAGAGGGAAGGGAAGGAAGGGAAACATTTATTCAAGAGAAGCATTGATTGGTTGGCTTTGCACACAGTCAGACCAGGGATCTGGGCCAGGACCAGGGATGAACCTGCAACCCAGGCATGTGTCTTGACCGGGAATCAAACCTGCAACCCTTCAGTTATGAGACAATGCTCCAACCACTGAACCACATCAGTCACAGCTAATTGATTCTTTTAGAGAGGGAAATACTGGTTTGTTCCACTTAACCATTCATTGGTTGCTTCTTGTATGTGTCTTGACCAGAGATGGAACCTGCAATTGTGGCATATTGGGATGATGCTCCAAACAACTGAGCTATCTATCTGGCCAGACAGTAACCTGTGAAATCTTAAAGATAGTGGCTTATCCCTTTCCTCCCTTGGTTTACCTTTCCTTTGTTGCCCTCAAAGCTGAATTACTCTAGCAGTCTAGATCCTTAAATCTTCCCTCATAGATTTTATTTTCGCATCTCTAGATTCACTTTCAGAGTGCTTTTCCTGTGCTTGATGGACCATACTTCTTATTTGTATTCATTCTCTCCCCTTCATAACATTTTTTTAAATTATTTTTTAAGATTTTATTTATTATTTTCAGAGAGAAGGGCAAGAAGGGAGGAAGAAAGGGAGAGAAGCATCAATGTATGGTTGCTTTTCACCTGCCTCCAGCTAAGGAACTGGCTGGAGACCTGGCTTGCAACCTGGTTATGTGTCCTGACTAGGGAATCGAACCAGCAAACTTTGAGTTCACAGTCCAGCTGCCAATCACTGAGCCACCAGACAGAGGCTCTTCATAACATTTTTATCCTAAAAAAAAAAAAAAAAAAAAAAAAAAGGAAAAAAAAGACCAAATCCTAACTAAGCCTCATTTAAACATCAGTGCATCCAAAGTGCACAAGAGTATGCATATATATAGAGAAGGAAACTATGCAGAATACATCAATGACTCTTAAAGGTTGAGATTGCTCTGTGGCCTTCCCTTCCTGAATCATTTTAATGGGGCTTTTGTTAAATTCCTTTGGCACTAACAGTAGAGGTACTTGGCCTAAATGCCCCCTCCTCCTTCTCTGGGCAAAGGTATCAATTACATTAAGCCCCAAAAGCACTCCCATATCGTTCCTGGCAGTCCCCTGTGCCCCTCTCCCAGCTGCGTCCTTGCTGGTGCCTGGCCCCTCCATTTCGTTGGGAGAAGCAATCTCCTTGTTCCTGCACTGTGGAGATATATTTCTCAGCTAGGGTGAGAGCAGTGCCAGCACTGCCCCCGGTGAGGTCCCTGGCAGCCATAAAAATTTTTATTGTGATTATGTTGGTGTCAGGGTGTCCATCTGGGTTATTGCACACCTAGTTTAATTGATTGAAGTTTAATTTATTGACACTTCAAATTAAATGATCAGAATAAACTGTGCTGCTACTCTGGCCGGCTTGTTTTAATGGTTGATTGCTGGAAGCAGACCTTGGCTTGAACTAAAACCCCTAAAGAGCAATTGACGCTGTTTCTAACTCTCCCCATGTCTTGCCCTCCAAGAAGACCTCGTTATAGATTTCCGGCGTATTTATATATATTTTTTCCTTCTCCTTCACAGTGGTGGGAAAGAGTTGGTCCCTGGCAAGGTATAAATTATATCAAAGGTCTAGGGGAGCTGTCAAAGGAGGAGGAGCCTCCACATGAAGAAAGCCAGGCCCTTGAGAAGCCAGGTCTTCCCTGGGAGGTAGAGGATGAATGCAATTATCCAAATACTCGAGGGAGCGTAGTGGCAGATTTAGGGTCTTTTTCATCTAGATATTTGCTACTGTTCTTTACTCCATCAACATGACTTGGTTAGACAGGATATTGACAGGTATACTAGTTATGGAAAGGGGACCAAGGAAGCAAATAAAGGATAGAACAAGAATAAGGAATCAGTGCCCAACTACCCATTTATGCTGAAGTAATTATAAACACATAGGCAGAGTGCCCATGGGTAGCTGATGAAGATGGATTGGAAGGTTAAGTCTGTGAACATTTAACATGTCCCTGCTGGCAAGGGCTTGCCCACATTCTGCCTCCTGATCCTGTACTGTAGAGTAGGCATTCTCTCAGATCAGATTATTAGGGTTCTTCTGTCTTTAGATTCCCTGGCCTGTGTCACCTCTTCTGGTATTTGAGCACCCCATCTCTTCAGAAAATCTTTCCTGTTCTATAAACAGAGTTTTACATGCTGCAGATGAAGCCTGCTTCTCCTTACTTGGCTTTGTGATTTTCCCACTATCAAGGCAGATAATCCCCAGTCATAGCCAATCAGCCTGGATAGCTCTCTACCATTTATTTCCTTCTTTTTCTCTTATTTGTGTAGTTTTTAGAGGGAGACTGAAACTAGGGGAAAAGCTAGCAATCCTGCTTCAAAGGTTGATTTGAGGGAGCAAACAGATTGAAAGATGAACACAGAGGCTATCAAAGACTAGCTTTTTAGTGCTCACTTTAGCAGCACATATAGTAAAATTGGACTGATACAGAAAAGATTAGTAAGGCCCCTGCACAAGGATGACATGCAAATTCATGAAGCATTCCATATTTAAAAAAAAAAAAAAAAGACTAGCTTTGTGTTTTCAGAGCCAGCGGAGGGGAGAGTTGGAAATGAATTAGGATACAAATCATGACCAGGGACTCATCAGAAATGGATCTGTCGCCATTTGATTTTTCCCTTTGCTGAGTGATATTTAAATGAGGGCTCCTGAATTACCAAATTGGAAGGCAGAGGAAGTTGGAAGGCAGAGCATTCTAACATTGCTCCCAAGCCTCAGGTAGAGAGTACTCAGATTTCTGCTTGTTCGGTTAATTTCACAGTAATTCTGCTTGCTTTGTGCCACATTTCTGTGATTGTTTCACTTCTATAAGAGTTGGAAAGATTAGGGACTGTGTGACCTTTGGACATAAAATTCTTTAGCAAGCTGGCTTTCTGAATTTTACTAAAGGATCTGAGACTTTGCATTCCTGAAGAGCTAGGGGCTCAGTTATCTTTGCCCTGCCTGTCTCATAGCCACCAGATTTAGTCCTTGAAAGCTGGAGGGGTGTGGTGCTGACTTTTTCTCCCCCTGCTGGCTAATGTTAGTTTTCTCAGTCATATTTATTAGTTTATGAAGGCTACGCACACGCACGCACACACATGCACACACATGCACACACATTTATTGAAGTCATTACTTAGTGCCAGGCAGAGAAAAGGGGTGATTTACAAAAGCATCACTTATTGCCCCCCTTTTTCATTTCCTATCCATACCATCTTACTATTTTCAGGAAGAATCTCATTTAATTCTAAACCTAGGTCTATGAACTCCTTCAAATCATAACAATTTGTGAATGTGTATTTTTCTGGTAACAAGGTCCGTAAATTTAATAAGCTTATCAAAGGGGTCTGCTCAACTTCAAAAAAGGTATTAACATTAACTGACCTAGCTCAGACCTTTCATTTCTCCAGTGAGGATGCTTAGCCCTAGAAAAAGGTAGAACTTGAGGTAATGGCTGATCCAAACTGCAATGCAAGGATTTTTTAGGAATTAGAGACATTTTCTCCTGTAATGTTAGAATTCCTGGTGACTGCATCACTTTTTATGTCTATGTCAGAAAGGAACTATTTCTAGGTATCTTTTTGCCTTCAGTTCTTCCTTGCCATGACGTGTTCAATTTCCTCTGTATAACCAATATTTGGTCTCATGTCATCTATAATTTGGTGGTACCTTTGGCTCCTGTTCTTTCCTGAGCTGTGCTTCTTGGATCTAAGAAACCCCTTGGTAGTGTATGAAAACAGCTCTTCCTTGTCAAAGCCTTTACCTAATTCTTTTCTTTTCTTTTTTTTTTTTTAAAGATTTTATTTCATCATTTTTAGAAAGAGGGGAAGGGAGAGAGGCAGAGAGGGAGAGAGACATCAATGTATGGTTGCGTTTCACCTGCCTCCAGCCACAGACCTGACTGGAGACCTGGTTTGCAACCTGGTTATGTGCCCTGGCTGGGGAATTGAACCTGCGACCTTCGGGTTTGCAGGCCGGCGCCTTAACCACTGTGCTACCAGCCAGGGCCCTAATTCTTTTCTTTTCCTCTGAAGCCCCTAGGCTTGTGACTGGCAAATTGGAGCCTTCAACCCCAAAGGAGCTTTTCATTTTCAAGGAGCTGGCACAGAATCAGGGAGCAAATACCTGCTTAGGTCATGTATAGCTGGAATTAGTATCCAGGAATTTCTCTTTCTAGTTTTTACTGTCTTGGCTTTATATTTAAATAGGGTTGAGGGAAGAGCATCTTGTTTCCAGTTGGTCAAGTCTATTGCCAAGCCATCCATGCCATTTTGGCATGAACATAAAGATTTCTTTATAAGTAGGAAATGAAGAACTTTCTAAGAATCTCAACCAGGTTTTTACTTGTGCCCTTTCAGCTCAGTGGATAGCATCCTTTAACTCCACAAAGGCTTCTTGGTCCCCCTTCTCCAAATGAATCAAATAAAGTTATTAGTTATAGTCCCCAAATATCCTGTCTGCCTGCTCCAAACACTCCTTCAGTGTTCTGATGGCACATCATGATCTTACCCTGGAGTGTTCTCTTACTATGCTTGAACATTGTGAGCACACTTAATTTAGTGCTTTTTCAGAGCCCATTTCTCCTAGTTTGGCTTACAAGACTCACAAATAGAGAGCTTTTATCTAGAGCTGCCAGCTGCCTTTTTAATACTTTTGCTAGTGATTACAACCCTTAGGTCATCTGAAGGCCTACAGGAGGCAGCACTGGGAATGGCTCTTCCCCTCTCTGCTGGGGGAAGGGATACTGGGAGATGATTTTTTTTTTCCAACCAGGTTTCAGTTGAGATCAAAGACTCCTTTGCAGCAGGCTATTTGCTGGTTCATTGTTGTTTTAGCTCTTCTTATGAGTTCAATCTTGGTTTTTCTTGATAATAAAAACATACATGAAAATCTATCTGAGCCACCCAACCTCCCACAAACTAATCTGCCTACACATCATTTCCAGGCACCATTAGCATTTGAGGTGAAGTTCTGTTATACACTCAGGCTGTGGCTCTCTGAAAGTCAGTGCATCACAGAACTTTGTCTCGAAAGCTTTCTAGCAGCTACCCATTTGGGAGTGGGAGGGAAGAATAGACCTTTTAAATCCCTTGAACATGGCCCTAAGCTTGTAGGGTCTCTCTCAATAATCAGCATTTAATGTGTTACAAGGTCAAGTCTAGTCCATTGTTGAGGAAGCCCATTTCTCAATAGCTGAGAGTTATTTATAAACTTGCCCTTTGCAAAAACTTAAAAATGAAATTACATTATCAGTAATGGCTTCTGGGGCCTTTAAACTGGCTGATTTTATGGTGTGAGAGGAATTCTTTGCCCTCCCCAAACCCTGAGACGTAAAAGCCCCAGGCTGAAGTGGAACCAGCTGCAGTCAGGAGGTGGCAGGAGAAGTAAAGGAGAAGCTGCTGGCTCCAGTTGTGGCAGAATGTAGAATTAAAACAGCATTCAAGCTCTTGCCTAAATTCTCAGCTTTCTTTAGTGTACTTATGCTTTTGGAAGTCTGAAATGACCAGCCTTTTCTCTAGTGCCTTCTTACCCTTTTCAGAGCTATAAGTCATCTCCTGGCCTTCCTTTGCCTGTCCTTTATCCTTCCCAGGGAGATCCAGTATTTTTATTTTGGCAGTTTTCTTGATAAGATCTTCTAACAAGCTAGTGAGAAGAGCCAGGAGTAGAACCCAGAAATCTGTTTCTCTTTTTTGCTAGCTCTTTTAGGCACTCACGTATGGTTGGCCACAAAGGACATTGTTTGATTCCCCTAGTTGGTGGGTGGCCGTAACATTTTTCTTTTTGTTGGGATCCTATTCTTTCTAGGGAGATGCCAGGCTCTATGGCTGCGAGAACCATTTACCTGTGCCAGCTCAATGCTAAGTTGAAACTGTTAGGAAGCTTTCTTAAGTTTGCTGTGAATGTGGATAGAGAAGCAGAGCCAAAGGTTTCCAGGGAGAAGATTGTCAGAAAAAATTTTTTTCTAAATTTTCTTCCCCATGGACTTGTTTTTCTCTGTTAAAGAAACTCATTCCCATTGGGATCTCTCTTTTGGGGAATTGAGGATCCAGGTTGCTATAGAAGTGAACCTACTTTATGGGAAGATCTTTCTGTACGGAATTAAGAAAATGCTTTTATTTGTGACCTAATAGACGAGACTGTAGAAACTTCCCTCTGCTAGACACAGAGTTCCTTTGTTTGAAAGAGGAGTTGCTAATACCTCATTTATTCCAGAGAGTAATTACATAGGATGGGCATCTCTAAGGAGTGTTTATCATAGGCGAGTTAAGTTGGTAATAATATCACCCAAAGTGGCCATATTAGATAATCTACCTATACCTGGAAGTCTAATTATAAGAGGGTCCCCTAGGTATATATACTACATCAAAACATTTTTACTATATTCTGAAACTTTATAATCATTCAACAAATTCTGAGAGTTTCGTATGGGTTAGGCATTGTTTTGGACATGGGGTAAATCAATGAATAAAACACAAAGGTTGCTGTACTCAATTATTCAAAGTGGGGAAAGCTTACATTTTTTTAAATAATATTTATTATTTTCAGAGAGAGGGAGGGTGAGAAGCAGAGAGGGAGAGAAACATCAGTGTATGGTTGCCTTTCACCTGCCTCCAGCTACGGACCTGGCTGGAGACCTGGCTTGCAACCTGGTTATGTGCCCTGACTGGGGATGGAACCAGTGACCTTTGGGTTCGCAGCCTGGTGCCTTGTTCACTGTGCCACAAGCCAGGGCAACATTCTTTACCTTATTGTCAAAAGACTGGGTTCCCTTTACTCCCATTCTTTTTTTTTTTTCTTTTAAAGTTTTTATTTATTTTTAAAGAGGTGGGAAGGGAGGGAGAAAGAAAGGGAGAGAAACATCAATGTGTGGTTACCTCTCATAAGCCCCCCCAAACCAGGAACCTGGCCCACAACCCAGGCATGTGCCCTGACTGGGAATCAAACCAATAGCCTTCTTGTTAAAACATACTTGGAGAGTATATTTGGCTCCTGTAAGGACTGTGGGTTTCCTAAGTAAACCAGGAAAGGTAGGTAGCAAAGCAGTAGTCTTGTTTTAAAGTACAGAGAAGAGATATCAATAGTAAGTTATATTGATTAGAAAGTCATTGTGGCCCTGGCTGATGGCACAGTGGATAAGGCCCCGGCCTGCGAACCCAAAGATCGCTGGTTTGATTCCCAGCCAGGGCACATAACCAGGTTGCAAGCCAGGTCTGTAGCTGGAGGCAGGTGAAAAGAAACCATACATTGATATCTGTCTTCCTCTCTGTCTCTCTCCCTTACCCCCTCTAAAATAAATAAATAAATAAATAAAATCTTTTAAAAAAAAGAAAGTCATTGTGAATCTGCAAACACCTGTACACATACCACTGCCTCCCCTTCCTTCTCCTTCTGGTTAGCTTGTTCCCTAGAAGTTGCTGGAGTAGAGGAGCTTTTTACAAAGTGATATGCTTTGCAGTTATTTAGTTTTGAGTGTAATCATTAAGGTGGAAGCTGAGATTCCTTTATGACAGCCAATGTCCTTGAAGTTTTGATTCTTGGTAGTGAAGGAACAACCCCTGCCTCTCTCCCTGCTCTATCTCCTGGCCCCAGAATGTTTCTTAGATGGATCCTCTTCTCATTGCTTCTTAACTTCCCCAAAATTCAGATTGGTTTTTGTCCTGGCAAGTTAGGTGGTGGTGGTTGGGGTATAGTAGAGGAATTGGGATCATAGTGGAAATCTTGGAAATGTATGTCTCACTGGGCTGCCCTCAGAACTAGTGTGTCTGTGTGTGTGTGTGTGTGTGTGTGTGTACACATATGCACACACATAAGTGCTGATGTTTCTCTCTGTTTAGTGTGTGGGCAGTTTAGGGAAGGCTTGCTCTGTGCCTCTGCATTGCCACTGATTTGGAACTGCAGAAACTTCCAAATACTTTAGGGCATTCAGCCCTGTTTTCAAGTAGTCTTGTACAGTGGCAATTAATATGGTCACATTCTATTCTCACCTGTGCGCGGGAGACCAATGAGGGAGGGTAATTTGGAAATAACTGTAGCATGATACTAAGAAATAAAAGTATGACCTACCTTGATTAAGCACTCTGTGGGTCTGTCTCAGAGAAACTGTTTTAACTGATGCTGCTTTGTAGTTCTTTGTTAAAATTTCCCCTCCCTCAGCTCACTTCATTCACCACTTGGTTATTCTCAGTAGGAAATGTCAATAATATCTAACCAAGTTGGGATAGGGGACACATAGAGGCACCTCAGTGGGGCTAGGAGAAGGTATCTGGTTTGCCGTTGGTGGCAGGAGCCTTCAGGACTGAAGGTATGTTCATATCTCTTCAGGAACCTTCCCTGTATACTGTCAAAGCCATCCTGATTCTGGACAATGATGGAGATCGACTTTTTGCCAAGGTGAGAGTCCCTTTTAAATTAGTTTAGGAGCAAGACAAAGATGTATTCTGAGATTTGATTCTTGGGACTGGTCCTATTAAATCATATTCCTTAATACTGTAATTTTGAGACATCTTCCAATCTTGCCTATGCCTACTCCAGATAACACCTAACTGCTTCTGTCTCTTAGTTGCCCTACTTCTCTACTTGTTATTCTCAGACTTTGACCTCCTTTGTTACCAGCATCAGAGCAGCAAAGAACTTTGGAACCTTGGTTTCTGAACAAAGCAGTGTCTAGATGTGAGAAGCAGCCTGTTCATGCCCATCACTCTTATCCCTTTCCCTTCTACTTTGACTCACACTTGGGTTTTTCAAGGGAAATTTCTGGTAGTTCCAGGGTTCCAGCCCTAGGCCTGCAGTTACTACCAAATTTGTTACCTCCTGGCTTTCCCAGTGTGGTGTTTCTAACTTTGGATCTATATAAAAAAAAGAAAAAGGACACCCCTCTGTTCTCCCTCTATATTCTCCCCCTCCTGTATAAATTTTTTCTGTCCCTGGTGTATTAACTCCGGGCCAGCATAGCATAAATCAATCAGCAGGTAGAGATTAGTTTAGAATTCACCAGCTGTTCCTCCCTGTAATTGGATGTAACTATGCAGGACACCTTTTGAAATAGTTATCCAGTTACTAAATGCCAGACCTGTCATGGGTCTTCAGCTGACTGCAACGGATTAGCCCCTGAAGAGCAGAGCGATTTAGCAGCCTGGATCTCCATCCCTTGCCAGGGAGAGCTTGGAAGTGGGCTTAGCAATGTACTAGTTTGCCTCCTGCTTCTTTCAGTTTGTAGACAAGAAAGCTAAGATATGAGAGAACATAAGGTTGCTTTTCCTTAGAGGAGGTTTTTGTAGCCTTTCTTCATTCCTCAGCTTCATGCAGTGAATGAGGGTCTACAAGAAGTGTTCTGTGCTTTCATGTGCCTTTTGTGTTCTATAGCACTACTCCCGACATGGGGTAGTTTCTAGAAAGCACTCAAAGAAAGTAGTCTCAGGATTGCTCTCCTAGAATAGAGACAAGGGCAGATCCTCATCATAGGACTTGTAGTCCTCTACCCCCATAGTCATAGAAATGTGAGGTGGGGTTGCTTAGAGCTGGGTCCTTGAAAATTTTTTTGTATTCAATTACTTGCCACCCATTCCCTGCTTCTGTAGTTCTTCCCTCTTCATATCAGTATTTTTCCCTTACCCGTAACATGCTTTGAAAGAGAGAAATCCAAAATCCAGAGCAAAACATAGTCACTAATCATTCTGGGCTCTGAGCTTTAATGACCTACCCCTTCTCCTTTCCCTCTGACCAGTACTATGACGACACCTACCCCAGTGTCAAGGAGCAAAAGGCCTTTGAGAAGAACATTTTCAACAAGACCCATCGGACCGACAGTAAGTCATTTTTCCTTTCACTACTCTCTGTGTTGGGGGAACTGTGGTGGGAAGGGGGTCACAGCAGGACTGCGGAAAAAGGATAAAATGATTCTGCCTCCTTTTTCTCTTTTTTCCTCCTCCCCTCATATAATAAACTTCAGAAATGTAATGGGGAAGTGAGTGTACTTCACGCGGGAATACCGTGCTGGAAGGTTGGCTGTTAGCTACCTGTCTAGTCCCTGGATTTATGAGCCTCACTTGACAAATTTAACTGCAGCTCTGCTTATTGTACCGCATCCATTAGGGCAGGTAAATGGAAGTCTGTAAAGGTGACCGCTCTGCATTTTCACCTCCGAAGGATCGACTAGTATCCTGTCTCTTATACAAGGAGGGAAATAAGGGTAGTTGGGGGAAGGGTGGTTAGAGGAGAAGATACATTTGCACTTTCCCAAGTTTATACTTCCCTTCTGCTACTACCTGCAAATAAAAATCGACTCAACTTCAATCTTTGGGGGTCATTACTCAACCCAAAACAACTGGATACCAGGAGTTTATGGTAACTTCTTTTGTCCCACTTCCTTGTCTTCGGCCACCCACTGTTTCCACTTTCTTTTCTCACCAGGTGAAATTGCCCTCTTGGAAGGCCTAACAGTAGTATACAAAAGCAGTATTGATCTCTATTTCTATGTGATTGGCAGCTCCTATGAAAATGAGGTAAGAATCCCCACTTGTCTTTGCTATCTCAGATTCTACTTCCTAAACCACAGGCAGGACACAGTTACCAGTTCTGGGCCTTAAGAAGCACCACATCCCTCTGGCTTCTGACTAGGCTAACAAAGTTGTCGGAGATTCCTACTGGCCTCACAAAAATGGCCTAACAAATGAATCAACCCAGATTAGGAGTTTTCCCAGATTTATTTATTTATTTTTAAGATTTTATTTATTTTTGGAGAGAGGGGAAGGAAAGGAGAAAGAAAGGGAGAGAAACATCAGTGTATGGTTGACTCTTGTGCACTTCCAACTGTGGACCTACCTGCAACCCAGGCATGTACCGTGACTGGGAATTGAATTGGCAACCGTTGGGTTCACAGGCTGATGCTACACCAGCTACACCAGCCACAGCTTCCCAGATCTTTTTTATCTCCATGTAGGAGACACCACATGTGTGTGTAGTTTTTAAGTTTATTTATTGATTTTAGGGGAAGGGACATCAATTTGTTGTTCTACTTAAGTGTTCACTGGTTGCTTCTTGTTTGTTCCCTGACTAGGGATCAAACCTGCAACCTTGGCATATCAGGGCAATGCTCTACAATTGAGCTATCTGGCCAGGGTGCGCCACATGTGTTTGAATGTATTTAATGATATGGTAATATCAATGGCCTTCCCTTGATAGTGCATTTTAAGATGGATTTCTGAGGTATGGTCGAGGTTGGGGGGGATGCTTGTTCCTGCTATGAAGGTTCCACACCTGACTGAGTTTGGGTCAATTAACTAGCATTCTGGGTCATGTTGCCAGCCATACATTATGAAAGAGTATAAGTCCTTGAGACTTGCACATTTGAGAAGATTGGGTGTAGTCCTAACCAGCTTCCTCTGCACAGGAAAGGCTATTTATCTCAGGTAGCAAGTTTTAAGAAGGAAAGTAGATGAGTAAAAATAAGACCTCACATAGTTTGAGGCAAAAGTAAAAGGTTGAGAGAACCAACTCTTACTGAGCTCTTATTGCCGTAAGTACTTTGTAAAGTACATGGTTTTTAAAACCAGATAGCACTTCTGTGAATAGGCACTGGTGTCCTTGTTTTGTAGATGCGGAGCCATATGAAATTACTAGTATTTAACCACTGTCGAACTACAAATGTGGCAATTCCATGTGGTTCAACTTAATTTTCCCAGGGTTACACATCTAGAAAATGGCTCAGCTGGGATTTAAGCCCAGATCCGTCTGACTCTAAACCCCATGTTCTAGCTACTAACTCTCTGACCTCAGCTATTGCTTGGTTAATTTAATGATTTTTCTATCTAAGACATCAGGTAACTTATATAGTTGGTAAACACAAACATGTAAAGGACTCTTGGCAGGAAAGGTCTGTTTGAACAGTCTAGTCAAAGAGAAACATCCAGTTGTGGAGTTGTGTGGCAGAATTTATTTCTGAGAAATCATGGGTGCTTTGTCTGTTTTGCTCTCACTTCCACCTTATACTTTTGGTCCTTTGTGAAAATCTGTTGATGCTTAATGAATTAAGAGGGTGTTGTTTTCAGGTAGCAGCTTTCAGGGCCTTGAACCTTATCCTTCTGCTTCTGTCTCCCAACAGCTGATGCTCATGGCTGTTTTGAACTGCCTCTTTGACTCATTGAGCCAGATGCTGAGGTGAGCAGTCCATTCTTGACATCTGTTTGAAAGAGAAAATCACTATTCTTCAGGCCCAGGGGTTTGTGGGGAATCAGGCTCCAGGGAGCTGATTTACCTTAGAATTTGGTTTAGTATTTCATAGTTATTCATATTGATGGGGAGGAATGGATGGAAGGGAGAGGATGTCCCTCGGGAATAATTCTCCTAAGAAAAGGGATTGGGAAGGAGAGGAATCTCCACCTATGTGTCTACTCCAATCCCTGTTGGCTCTGTCAGAGTTCTAAGCATCCTAAAAATGCTTTCCTGGACTTCAGCCTTTATATTAGATGTAGGAAAGGGGCAAGTATAGGGAAATGTCCTAGACAAAACATCAGTACCTTGGGAATGGAGATAACACTCCCAATTTTTCACTTCTATCCCTTTGCCTTTCCCTTCTGTAGAACAGGAAGAATATGCCAGTTACCCTCTCTTCCCCTTCCACCACTCTGCCAGTCTTCTGTTCCTCATGTAGAAGGACAGTAGAAAAGATATGCTACTTTTCCTGAAAACATACAGGGCTCTGAACTTCATTCCCCCATCAACTCCCCAGTGAACTTGACACAGACAGTCCTCCAGAGCAGAGCAGCCAGCATTCTCAGCCCCACAAAATCAGCAGGGTGAATGGCTCAGATTTCCTCAGGAAGGGAATGATTTATATCTTAGCCAGGTGAATGAAAGCACTTCATTTCGGGTAACCTAGTGAAAGAGTCAAACTGATGGATGTGACTAGCCACAAGCATCAACCACCGGATCTAAGGCTGGTGGATGCTGGGCCCTGACTGTTCCCAGTCCTCTTGTTGGGCTTCTTTTCAAGGCCTGAACAGAGCTGGTGAGGGCGTAAGGGAACAGGGGAAGGCTTGAAAGGTTTGCCAATCAGAGCTTGAGTGCAAACAGTTTTAACTTAACCCTTCTGCACCTCCTGCCACCTCCAGATTGAGTTTTAGCTCTGTTTGTTTCATTTTTTCCACCCACTTGATAGCACCATTTATGAGAAATGTCATGAGCAGCAGAATGGCAGGTAGGAAAGGAATAATAGCTCTGGATAATTAACCCCTGAATAGTCAGAAATTAACTGCATTTTTTTGAATCTCCCTTTTTTTCTCTCTCTCTCTCTCACATTCCTGATCCTGTCTCAGCAAATAAAAGTAGGATTAGCTAACAAGTTCTTATTTACTTCTTTGTGTGGTTGGTGGGGACATTAATTGGTCTAGTGTAGGTTCCCAACTCAGACAGTGTCCTAGAATTCCTTTCACACATGAACTGGCTTATTTTCTCTCTCTCCTACATTTCAGGAAAAATGTAGAAAAACGAGCTCTGTTGGAGAACATGGAGGGACTCTTCTTGGCGGTGGATGAAATTGTAGATGGAGGGTGAGTTCTCTGATTTACCTGGACCTCTCTGAATCTAGGGTATGTTTTTTGGGGAGTGGGTAACTACCCCTATCCTAAGGCAAATGGACTAAGTGGCCAGAGTATCCTCATAGTAAGTTGGTCCTTCAAGAGAAAGCAACTGTGCTCACTTCAGCAGCACGTATACTAAAATTGGAACAATACAGAGAAGATTAATCATGGCCTCGGTGTAAGGATGACACGCAAATTTGTGAAGCATTCCATATTAAAAAAAAAAAAGAGGGAGCAACTGATGGTCTCTTCTTTGTCTGTGTAGGGTGATCCTCGAGAGCGATCCCCAACAAGTGGTACACCGGGTGGCATTAAGGGTAAGCAGGAGTGTTTGTCTATATCTGTCCATCTACTTGCTCTCCAGGACCACACTTGCTGAATATATCTAAGAGTCTGGGCTTATAGAATACATACAGTCTTCTTTTTCAAATTCTTACTGTCCCTTCCCTGGCTGGTATGGCTCAGTGGATTGGCACTGGCCTATAAACCTAAAGGTCACTGGTTCAGTTCCCTAGTCAGGACACATAACTAGGTTGCAAGCCAAGTTTCCAGCCGGGTCCATAGCTGGAGGCAAGTGAAAGGAACCATACATTGATGCTTCTGTTCCTTCCTTCCTCTCTCCCTGCCCTTCTCTGAAAAAAAAAAAAATTCTCACTGTCTCAAAGACAGGAAACAGAGGAATGTTATTTCTGCCCCTAACTTGGTATCTAGTACCTCACACAGTCTACATAGGGTATATATTTAATATATACTTATTGAAGTGATGATGTAATAGAAGAAACTTTAGTATGCTGGTCCAGAAACTATAAAGAAATTCAAAATTGGTTTATTCTTCCTTTGGGGATGGGTCGCAGTCATATGAGGTAGGGTTGTCTTCCTTGTCTTTTTTTTTTTTAAGATTTTATTTATTTTTAGAGAGGGGGAAGGGAGAGAGAAAGAGAGAAACATCAACGTGTGGTTGCTTCTCAGGTGCCTCTAACTGGGGACCTGGGCTGCAACTGAGGCATATGCCCTGATTGGGAATCGAACCCATGGCCCTTCTGTTTGCAGGCCAGAGCTCAATCCACTGAGCCACACCAGCCAGGGATCTTCCTTGTCTTTTAAGGTCTTATTAAAATTGAGGATAGCCCTGTTGCTGTGGCTCAGTGGATTGAGTGTGAGTACCAGACTGTGAACCAAGGGGTTATTGGTTCGATTCCCAGTCAGGAGCACATGCCTGGATTGTCAGCCAGGTCCCCAGGTTGGGGCAGGTGTATTAGAGGCAACCGTGTATTAATGTTTCTCTCCGTCTCTTTCTCCTTCCCTCCCCGTCTCTCTAAAAATAAAGAAATAAAATCTTTATTTAAAAAAAACAACTGAAGATAACACTTCTCCATCAGAAAGTACTTATTTGTTAGGTCGTCAGTTCTCTTTGATGCTAGTGATATCAGAAGGAGCCTCTGAGTTAACCATAGAAGGCTCCAAAGTACTGATGGGTGTAGAGATAGCCCACCAGCAAATTGTGGGGGTGCTGAGATGTCTGAGCACAGCAGATCTCCCCATTCACAGAATGTTCTAGCTTTGACCTTCACAGAGTGAAGGCTGATAGTGCCTGGTACTGGGAAATCTTCTCCCTTAACTGCCCTAGGCTCCATATGCATAGTTTAGTCTTCTCCTCTAACATATGTCTCTATGTGGCAAGAGAGAGGGTCTCCCCCACCAACTCCTTCCTTTCCCATCTCAGGCTGCTGTTGGCAGCAGTTTATTTCTTCAAATTAACATGCCTGTTGTTACCCATCAGGCCTTGCAGGGCCCATTAAACTATCCCTGGCTCCCCCTCATCCTTCCCTAGTGATATTGATATTCAGGGAAAGTCTTCTGTGACTAGGGAATCAGGTCCCCCCTATGTTGTGGATCACATAGCCTGCTGATTACTTGGAATGAAGTAAATCTTTTAAGTTCTGTCTCAAAATAGAGGATGGATGACAAGATGGTTTTTTTGCTCATGGTCCCTCTGGCCAATTATAAAAGTGGTTGTACTCATTCCTAGAAAGGGCTGAGAACTTTAAAGTATCAGCCCTTTGCTTCAGTTTAAAGGACCACCTCTTCTTTATCACTTCCAAACTCAATCAGGTCTTCCTCCAGCTTTCTCCCACACTGAATGATTTTTTCTCTGTGTTGTAGGGTGAAGATGTCCCCCTTACGGAGCAGACCGTGTCTCAGGTATGACTTTCTCCCTTCTTCCTCTCCAGTGGACTGGGTCATTAAAGAGGTTAGAATAGCATTCTAAGCCCTGGCTGGTGGCATAGTGGATAAGGTGCCGCCCTGCAAACCCAAAGGTTGCTGGTTCGATTCCCAGCCAGGGCACATAATCAGGTTGCAAGCCAGGTCTCCAGCCAGCTCTGTAGCTGGAGGCAGGTGAAAGGCAACCATACATTGATGTTTCTCTCCCTCTCTGCCTCTCTTCCTTCCCCTCTCTCTAAAAATAATAAATAAAATCTTTTTTTTAAAAATTAAAAAAAAAGAATAGCATTCTACCCCAACCCACCAAGTCTGAATGAGACTAGAGACTGAAGACCTATCTTCCTTGGCTCCCTCTTACTCTAGAGAACTGGGACTAACACAGCCAAATGCCCTTATCCCACCCCAACTCCCATCCCAGTTTTCTGTGAGCAGCGGCTGTCAGCCTTGGTGTATACCCTTCAAATTGCCCCCTGCCAAGGTGCCTCATTCAGTGATTTATTCCCCAGCAGAGGCTTGCCTTAAGCAAATGGTTTGTGTGTGTGCATGTGTGCGCATGCACACACACACATTACTCAGATGAGGACTAACCTGGAAATGCATATTATAGAATATGCAGGTTTTATAGATCCATCCTGCTACTTTGCAAATAGATTTGTTTACCTGTTTGGGGAGGAGGAAGAGATTCTGTTTTCTACGCTTTTGGAATTCTCACAAAGAAGTTTATGTGGATGTGGAAACACACTCAGCCCTTTTTTTTTTTTTTTTCAAGATTTTATTATTTCCAGAGAGAGGGGAAAGGGAGAGAGGCAGAGAGGGAGAGAAACATTAATGTATGGTTGCCTTTCACCTGCCTCCAGCTACGGACCTGGCTGGAGACCTGGCTGGGGACCTGGCTTGCAACCTGGTTATGTTGCCGTGGCTGGGAATCGAACCAGCGACCTTTGGGTTCGCAAACTAGCACCTTATCCACTGAGCCACCAGCCAGGGCCCAACACACTTGGCCCTTTTAACATAAAAGTCCAGGAATCCCCAATTTTTTTCTTTCCTCTCAGGTATACCTCTTCTCTCTCCATCCTCCCAGTGGATTTGAATTTTTTTTTTTGCAATTTCCCAAACTGACAATCCTCTAGGGTTTTAGAGAGCTTCTTCCCATTCTTCTACCCTTGGATATTTTCTATTTGCCATTCTAAGGACTGGGAAGGCAAGTGAGGGGAAGGAAAAGCACTAATCCCCAATCCTTATCCTACTGTCAGCAACTCCCTCAATGCTGCTTTTGTCCTTGCAGGTGCTGCAGTCAGCCAAAGAACAGATCAAGTGGTCACTCCTTCGGTGAAGACCCCACTCACTGTTCCTGGCTCCTCATCCCCTGAAAAAATCCATGTCTGCTGTGACTTCTCATCTGGTCCCCCAACTGATGCTCTCAGGGTCATCTTGGGGATCTTGAGACAGCTTTATATCTCCATCCTGTCTGTGGTTGCTCCTCCCGAACCCCTAGGTGTTTCCCATTCCTTCTTTTTTTGAAGTCCTGGGAATAAAACTCCCAACAGATTTGTATGCAGAGCAGGGGAAGCACCTCTTCCTTTCTAGGTTGGATTATGTGCCCTTTGTTCACCTATCCTGCATATTTTCTTAATTTCTCTGCCCTTTGCTACAGCTACACTTAAGATCAAAGCAGGAGAAAGAATGTGTTGAGTGTTTTTCTCCCTTTACCTTTACCTTTCCTGGCCTTCATCCCAATAATGCATATGTTCAGCAAGGGAAGGGGAAAATTTTTTTCTTTAGAATGAAGCAGGGGTAGTGAGGAGAGATATAGCTAGTCTCAGCCACAGCCCCACTTATTGGCCTCAGCATTTTCTCTCTTCTCACTGCCCCATCCTCCAGCCTTGGAAAAAAGATGGGAACAGCTCATAGGCAGCAGACAGAGGGGAAAAAGCAGTGATTTAAATTTTATTGGTTAGGGCTTATAAAATTCTCTAGTTAAGTCACAACTGCATTCTTTACCCTGATTCTGGCTTATCGCTTCAAAAGTGCTGTGGTCTGTGAGTGTTTATAGTGGCAGTGCCCATCTCGGTCTGATACCTTAACTCTCTCTACCTTTACAACCTGGGAGATCTTTGCCTGGCTTGTCCTTTCTGTGCCCTGGAGGAAAGCCAGTCAGTCCCTGAGCTAAACCTCCATTCTAGTCTTGGGAGGGAATGGAATTTATGACTTGGGCCTCTGGGTTCTCTCAGTCCCTTTGCTCCCCCCACATGCTTTCCCTCCTCTGCCTTGGGCCTGTAATCTCTGCTGCTTAACCCTATCCTCTCTTTGCCTCCATCCAGGCAGTAGGTCTGGACTCTTCCCCTCCCTAAGTTGCTGAGAGAGGTGCCTTCAGAGAACCTTCGGGATTTGGAATTCCCCAGGAAGATGGAGGATGGAATACCCACTCTTGGGGCTAATCTTTCCCCTTGATCCAAAATCTTCCCACAAAAATGTCTCAAAAAAACCTTCCTGAGACTTCTGCCCCATCCACTAAATACCAGTTCTTCAAGACTGAAGTGGAGCATATAACTGGGCATATGTGAGGGGGAATTTTTGTGTAAGAGATGTACGGAGTCAGGAGATAGCCACCTTTGTATTACTGCTCTGTGCGAAAAGGAATAAAAGATTTCTTTTTTCCAAATTGCCTTTGTGTGATGTTTCCGTTCCTCTTCCTCTCTTTCTGGCAGCTGCTCCTATTCCTCTAGCATCCTCCTCCCCATCTTATAATATTTCTTCCCTCTTACCACAGAGACTCCCCAGCATTCTTCCCCACCACCACTGCCATCCCTAATTTACTGGCCCGTTTGCCTCCTTGGCATCTCTCAGTCCCCTTGCCTGGAAATTGGCGCCAGGGGTGGGGTGGGGATGGTATTTTCTCAGTGGGAGTCCTAGGCAACTGAGTTCTCTCCCACTACCCCCAAAGCCAGCTGCCTGCTCCTGCTTCAGCCATTAGTAACCCAGAGACGCGCACCTGCGTGGGGGCTCTTCTCCAGACCCTGCTCCCTTCCTGCCCCTCCCACTCCTGCTCTGAAATGGCGCTGAGCGAGTTATTTATCGGAGCCAGTGCTGCTCCAGAAGGTCAGGACGGTGGTGTAAATAACCTCTTCTCACCATTTCCCCATCCCTCCAGAGCCTGCTCCCCTCCCCCTCCTGCACCTTTATTCTCACAAATGAATGTGGCTGGGCTGGCGCAGAGCCTGGCCCTGCATCTTAATGGGGCGGTGAGCTCACAAGATGGATTTAGCTGGGGGTATTATAGTTGCCTTGGTGACAGGAGAATGCTTTGGTTTTCTTTCCCCCTTCCCCTGCAGGATTTTAAGGAGGGGGAAGTGTGGGGAGCCATCCTCTGCACTGCAGTTTGAAGGGTCTCCTTCTCAGCCACCTCTGCTCATAAGATGGGCCTGCAATTCCAGGATTCAGCAAGAGACCACATTTAGAACCTCAGGAAAAGATAAGGGAAAGAAAGTAATGAGAGGGAAGAACCTTTTCCAGCATCAAGACATAAAACCAAGGGTTGTCTAGTCTTGCCTACTCTTCTATAAGAGCCTGGCAATTAAGTGAAAAATGCTTGGGTATACCATCCCTGAAGTCTTTCTTTGAAAATTGGATATAGGTGGACTGGATAAAGGCTAGATAGGTCTTGGTCTGCATTGGTGAAAATCAGTGTCAAGTATTACTGTTCTGATCTTCCTGCTCATCACTGTTGACCCTGGGTAGGAGGCAAGTCAGTGTGAGAATGGGGAGGCGCTTGCTGGTCATCAACAGTGTGGAGACTAGAGTTTTATCCAGTTCTCAAATTTGAAATTCTCCAAGCTTGCTCCCCTAATCTGGCCTGGTTTGAACTTTTTCTGCCTTCTGTTTCCTATTAGGAATGAAACTGGTGCCCTGACCTACACAGTCCCCTGGCCGACAATTCAACACCATGAGCAAACCATTCCAGGCACTGACTGAAGCAGAGATTGGGAAGCAGGGTCTGATTATCTCCCTCCTTGGGTCTCTTTCTAATTCTGGGCCTCTGTCTCTGTTTGTTAGCCCTTCCCTCTTCCCCAGGGGACCCTGGGGAGCCCTTCCTCCCCTCACCCCTTTCCTCCTCTTTGGCTGGGAAAGTGAGACTGCAGCCTGAACAGAGCCAGACACCTGCCTGCCAGATGTGGCGATTCCCCATTCTTCTCTTCCCCCTCCCCAAATGTCTATCTTTTCCCCACCCCACTGAGCTCAGGCAGAGAGAGCCCCCCCACAGGGTGATTTAGTGCTGCAGCCCCTCTTTCTCAAGTACCTCTCCAGTTCCTCTCCCTCCCCTTGGTGTCTACGCCCCTCCCCCCTTTTTTCCACCCTGTCCTGGCAAAGGCTTCATTGATACTGCCTCCTACCATTCCCACCCCAGGGAGCCTGCTTGTGTAAGCCTAGGCTCCTGGGCTGGAGAATGAATGGGTGGGGTAGAGGTGATTGGCCTCTGTTTCACCCAAGGGAGAGTACATCAGCAGGGCTGAGGACAGTGGCAGCCAGAGCTGATGTCATTCTCACTGGTGAGGAGGGGAGGTGGTTAGGGAGGAGGAGGTGAGTGGGGAAGAAACCAGCACTCCAAGACTGCAAAGGAGAAAAGGATTCAGAGATCTTCCCAGGTAGGCCAGAGAGCTCAGATTTATAGCTGCCTGGTGGACACATCATATCTTTTTCTCAGGCTGATTTCCAGATCCTGTCTCTGGATTTGTCTCAATATGACCCAGTAGATGCCCCTCAGCTCCTCTCCTTCAGACTGACCTAAAACACACACTTAAAAGGAACTCTTAGTCCTTACCTTTCTCTTTAGTGTTTCATTTTTCTAAATTAATTTTTAAAAGATTTTATTTATTATTTTTAGAGGAGAAGGGATAGACATCAATGTATGGTTGCCTTTCACCTGCCTCCAGCCACAGACCTGGCTGGAGACCTGACCCACAACCTGGCGCCCTGGCTGGTAAAATTAATTTTTAAAGAGAGAAACATCTATTTGTTGTTCTACGTATTTATGAGTTCATTGGTTGATTTCTGTAGGTGCTCTGACTCAGGACAGAACCCGAAGCCTTGGCATATGGGGACCACACTCCAACCAATCTCTTCCCACCTATTTCACCCCTCCTCTCTTAGTTGAGCTCTCCAGGTCAGGTCACCTGGCCTGCTCCACACTTCATCCCATATCACAACACAATATGATCAAAGACCGCCCATCAAGGCAGGGATTCTTAGAGCCTTTTTTCTCCTTCCTACCCCTCCTGAAACCTGTCCCCCTAGGCCAGACAGAGGTCTCTGAGGTGGCAATGAGGTAGGGAGTTGGCTGGGCCTAAGGCAGGACAGATGAGGATTCCAATGAATTAGAAGAAGGGGGAGGAGTGGGACTGGAAGATGGAAGTAGAAGCACAGTGAGAGAGAAAAAATGACTGAGAGACAAAGAGGCAGAAGCTAAGAACCGAACACCAGCATAACAAGCTAGGAGAGTAGGAGAAACCCAAACAAAAGAGAGCAGCAAGCTTGGGAACATTAAAAAGAATGGAGAGAGAAAAACAGGAAAGTCACAGCAAGAGAAGGCAGTTGGGGAGGGGCTGGGTTGGGGGCAGCCCGCCCTCCCAGGCTCCCTTGTTCTGATGGGCCATAAATCTTGTGTGTGTGCACATGTGTGTCTGTCTGTTTATCTTTGTGTATGTGCACACTGCACATATGTGCAAGGGTTGGTGGTGGGCATAGGGATGATTCCCACAATATTCTCATTGCCTAATTCCTTTTAGGAGCCTCTTCCCTCAAGGCACCCCACACCAATTTCTCATTTCCCAGTATTGATGCTCCGGGAGGCCATTCCCAAGGTATTTCCACATCTCAGGAATCTTGGCTTTCTCGCTTGGAATGCAGACCTGCTGGAATGTGCGTTCAGGTTCTGTGGAATCGAGGCCCCATCCCCCTACCCCCTATGCCTGCTCGCCAGCTGCTCCTGTCCATCTTCTCCTCCCACTTTCCTTGTATCTCTCCCTCCTCCTCAATGACCCCTCCCCCAGGCTCTTACCCCTAGCCGCCTGGGGCCCAGGTTGAAGGGGAGACAAAGACAGGATTTATCACCAGGATAGAGAAGCAGCCGGAGACCAGGGCAAGGGCAATGGCTGACCTCCCTAGGATGGGAGGGAGTGCTTGGCCAGATGCTGGGAGCCTGGGTTCCAATGGCTGTTGCTCACAACCCCCACCTTTTCCCATTCCAATCTTGCTCTTCCTTGTCCCTGAAAACTTAGGAAACAGAGAGAGGGTGGCCTGAACTGGATCCCAGGCCCCTGAAGGAAAACCTGGGAGGAGACTGATGTTTTAGGATTATTCTCTTATGGATGCTGATGAGGATTTGGAAACCAGGTAGCAGTCAGGCACCGATTGTTTTCGGGACTAGAAAAGAGTTCAGGTTAGCACTATAACAGATGAGATGCAGAGGGACTTCCTCTAAAATAGAGGAACTTCTCTCAAGAACAGACCCTGATTGCCACTAGAGACAAAGGTGATTATTGGTCCAGAAAGATGGGATATAGGGTCTTCCCTGGAAGTAAAGGAAGAAATGGAATTCCCCAAAGGTTACTAGCTCCAGCCCCTCTGAGGCAGCCTTCTGTCCTGAGACCTCCCCAACTGCCACCTCCTGAGAGGCATGAGCAGCTGGACCCTGCCTTTACAGTAAATAGACTATTGGCCTGAAACTGTCTCTACTCAGCAGGCAGGGTGTGTGCTCAGGGGGAACTGTATGATCCAGGAGTTTCCGAGAAACCAGACCATATATCTTTTAGTGGACAGCTCCTGTAACTACCCTAGCTGTTCTTGGAGGCCCACTAGCCCCTCTAACATCTTAGTGTATGAGAGGCCTCCACAAACTCAAACCGAAGCTCTCGCACCCTTTTCAGCTTCTGGCACCCAATATCCTGCTTCCTGCCTTCACCCTACTGTCCTGGGAGAAGGCTGTTTGTTACCTCCAATTGAGAAGAGGGTGGAGGGACGAGAAACCCAGGTAACAGAGCTTCTGGCCTGCCAGTCTCACCACAGTCCCACCAACCCATTCCTATCCAGGTCTGGTAAGGGAGGCCTTCCTGTGCTTTCCTTTCAAACTCTTCTACAGGCTTACACCATTCCTTCAGTTCCTGATGGAAAGCCAAAATTTGGAAATTTTAAGTGGGCAGGGGTTATGGATTCAGGGGAAGAGATTGAGAGAGGACAAAAGAGTTGGGGGGAGGAGTGGCTCAAGGTAAAGAAAAACATAGGAAAAGGGAAGAGAAAGCATCTCATTTTTTCCTCACTCCCCCTTCCCCCAGTTAAGAAGGCAGATTTACAGCCCTTGGTGGGGGGTGGGGGGTGCTGTGAGCATAAGGAAGACAGATCTGCAGTTCTGCCCTCTGAGTGTCTGGGTACTTAGCTTTAACTCCCCCATTAGCATCAATCCCCATCTTGCTGCCCATCCGTCTTCTGACATCAGCTCCTTCCCCTTTCTGTAGCCCAGGCTTTCTGACCCTAAGTGGCTGTTAAAGGGCCAGTCTAGACCCTTCTCTCCCTCCCTTCTCCCACACTTGCACTGTAGCCATTCTTGTATGTTTGGTGGGGAGAGCTCTTCCCTAGCTCTTTTGTGTTGTTCTCCCTAGATCCCCCTTTATATCATGGACCCCTTCTTTGTTCATCACCTGCTGAAGCCCAGAGCAAGCCCTCCGACTGGGCTGAGGACACAGACACACGGCTCTTGGAGCTGAGCGCTGGAGAGGGCCTGTGGATCCCCAGACAGATTCTCTCTCCTCCCTCATTTCCTGGAGGCCCAGGGCAAGGGGTTTTCAATCTCAGTCAGCGGTGGGGGTGGACAGGTTGGGGGCTGAGACTCCTAGGAGATACCCCCACATTCCTTGCGTCCTTTCCCAAGTACCCAGGCTGTGGCGTGAGGAGCTGGTGGGGGATTTCAGATCTTCCTCTCCCTGTGAGGGAGGTGACAAGCCAAAGAAACCTGACCCTGAATTTCCCGACAATCTCCCTATTCCTCAGCAACTGAGCTTAGGGCAGCAGAGGGGAAACTGGCTTCTCCCCATTTTTATCGTCCGCGGAAATGCTAAAACTGCACCCCCGGGGCTGTATGTAAATGCCACAATGCTTGGAAAGTTCCTCTCCCATCTGCCTTCAATCCTTTCTGCTGCAAAGATCTGTAGTCCTCCGAGGGTCTCTCCAGGAGAGTCAACCCCCCTGCCTGATAGCTGAAAATCATTCTCTGCCTCCCTCAGTGCACCCTTCTCCGGTTCAGGATAAGAGGGAAATGGTGGGCTGGGGGCCTTGGGAAAGTGGCCATGCTAAAAATAGGAGCCCCCAGCGGCACCCCTACCCCTTATTTATCACCTTCCAAGCCTCACTCTCAACGAAGCATAAATATTCCTAATTCCTGAAGGCCAGCCCTGAACTCATAAATTTGATTGGGGAGGTGGGCAAGGGGAAGGAGTGAGGTGCAGCGAATGCGGAGCCTACTGCAGCCTCGAGGAGGCAGAGCATCTCCTGAGGGAGGCCCCTAGCTTGTCCTCGGGCCAGCACCCACGGGCCTTCGTTGAGAGGAGTAGGAGTCGTTTCTCTCCATAGTTCCTCCGGGTTAGCCTTTTCTCGGTACTCGCCCCCACAGATAAATAAAAAACCACCTTAGTCGTGTCTTCTCCATTAATCCTCCAGCCTCCACCCTCCCGCTTTTCTTCTATACTACCTTCCAGTTCTCCTTTCCTGCCCCTCTCTCACCTCCCTGTTCAGCCTTTCTCTAGGTCTTTGCTCCTCTCAGCCTCACCCTCTCCCGAGCCATTGTCTGAACAACCGATTTCCCATCTTATTCAATCTAGACGGTGATGTTTGAGAAAAGGTCTCGCTCAGTCTCGGGATCTCCCCGCTTCGGCCCATTTGTCTCCTTCAACGCGCTCTTTCTTTTCAACGTCCCCTTCTTCCTTCTCAGAGCAACTCCTTTTCCCCTCTCTGTCTTTTCTCCTCAGCCTTCCTTTTTTCCCTGTTACCCCTTGGCCGCCTCAGTTTCCCCCTTAGTTCTTCAGTTCAATATCTTCTCTCTCTGTTCAATTGTCTCTCCTGTCCCTACTCTATCCCCGACTCCCACCCCTCCGATTCCGCCGCCTAGATTTACCCCCTCAGCCCTTAAGCTCCGCTTCAGTTCCCACCACCACCACACCCCATGTTCCCCTCCCGCGGGGTGCCAGGGAAGGGAGGAGAGGACCTGAGGAGCAGGTACAAGGAGTACGGCTCCTCAAGGGGAGGGAGAGAAAGAGGAGAAAGAGCTAAGGAGAGGGAGGCGGATGCGGTGGCCTGCGGAGGGGAGGGGCACCCCCGTCCCTGCGGAGGGGAGGGGCACCCCCGTCCCCTAGTTGCGCCCCCCTTCCCCGCAGCCCCTGGGCCGTAAATCAGGCCCGAGGTAGCTTGGCCAATGGTAGAGTGACTCGTAAATCGGCCTGTCAAGCTCAGCCAATGAGAGGAGTCGTTAAATCAAATCCTGTCAGCGCTTGGCCAATGAAAACCCCGATGTTGACCATAAATCTGCCTGCAGGAGACAGCGCAAGAGAGAGAGTGTGTGGGCGAGCGAGAGCGACGGGGGCTGGGGGCGGGGGGCTGGAGAGGGGCGCGGGGAGAGTGGGGCGGGAGGAGGGAGAGAAGGAGCTCCTGAGAAAAAGGGCGATAGCAGAGGTACAAGAGATGAAGACACCCTACAGGACAGACGGACAGTGCAGAGAGACAAAGAGAAGCCTGGAGAAATAGGGTCAGAAAGTCAGTCAGTGGTCGGGCTCGGGCAGTAGAGACAGGGATAAAGAGACCAGGAGATGAACACCGACTCACACTCAGGAGGGCCCCTCAATGCACATATTTCCCCGAGGCGCGCGTGGGCTCCGCATCACGAGGGACTTCATACGTCGACACACGCGCGCCATGCACACCCGCTCGATAGAACCTGAGAGACTATCTCCCGCCTCTTTTCACTCATTCAACCCTAATGGAAATTAGGGGCGCGGGGTGGGTGGGGCGGGGATCATGAGCTGTGCGGGGTGAGAGAGGAGTGGATTGCTTTCTTGCTAAGATCTGCCCTCACCGGTCTCAGACTCTATGGTTTCTTCCTATGTCCCCTTGAGTAATTTCCCCCAGCAACTGGTAATTGGGAAGTCCCTCCTGAGGTCTAACCTCAGTTTCTCTTGCTGTTCATTTGTACTTGCTAAAACTTTCAAATTGCTTTTAAGGACTATGAAAACTAAACCCTTTGACAATTCTTCAGAGAGTTGTCAGCTTTCAGAATCTTAGAATGGTTGAGCAGGAAAGACTTAGGGATCAGTTGGGGGTTTTTTTCTTTTTCTTTTTTCTTTTTTTTAGCTTTTGAAACTTTTTAATAGGATTTCTTTAGCTAATGGACTTTTAAAAAAATTTTATTGTTGTATTACATCCATCTCTCCCCCACTCTTTTTTTTTTTTTTTTTTTTTTTAAGGTTTTACTTATTTTTGGAGAGAGGCGGAGAAGGAGACAGACATCAATGTATGGTTGCCTTTCACCTGCCTCCAGCCACGGACCTGGCTGGAAACCTGGCTTGCAACCTGGTTATGTGCCCTGGCTGGGGATGGAACCAGTGACCTTTGGGTTCGAAGGCCAGCAGCTTATCCACTGTGCCACCAGCTAAGGCATCAGTTGATTTCTTGATACGAGTTTTAGAGAGATTGCTGTCCTGTAATAGTTGGTGTAGGTCAGACTCTTTGCCCTCGAATCATGTTCATACTACTTACTAGCTCTTTGACCTTAGACAAATTGTTTAACCCAAATTGTGCTGTTTCTCCTTCTCTTCCTTCCTCCTTCCTCCTCCTCCCTCTTCCTCTTCCTTCATGAGCAAGATATTATAATAGGTACTTATGGTAAACTTTGTGGGGATTACACAAAATAATATACAGTATTTACAGAATTTAGGACAGTACTGACGCACATAAGAGTGCACCTCATCTCCACCTTTATACAGAAAATAAAACCTGAAGCCCAAAACAGTCAAGGGTCCTGCTCCAGTTCATAGAGCTAATTATTAGAGAACCTTGACTGGAACCCTGTCTCTATACTCCCAGGCACATGTTCTTTTTGGTCCTTTATTGTTCAGCTCACCTGCCTCAGCAGACTGAACATGATTCAGTTTTGGCTGTTGTGACTTGTGTGGAAGAGGACAATACAGAAACACATGTTCTGGATTAGGAGGCAGGCTATCTGGGCCCTGGAAGTATGTAATTGTGAGAGTATAGATCTGCCCACCTTACTATAGTTCTTCTTTTCCTTGTTGGAATCTCTCTGGAGTTTATTGTGTTCTCTCAAACCATGGATTTGGGAGCAAGGAGGGAATAACATGCAGCCAAAGCAATGTCACTGTCAACATGAGTCACATTCCAATCCCAGTGTCAGCGTTATGCCCACCTTACTCCACCACCCTAACCAAGTAGACAATAAATGTCTCATGAATAATTAATATATAATTATTCACTTTTCATCTTAAGTTTGAGGAAAGAGAGGGGTGCAGATAAGGGTCTCCACCCCTGCTGGCTGGGAGGGGAGCGGGTATCTCTTGGACTCCCAGTCCCTCTGACATCTGTCCTCAACAGGGAAAGGAAACACAGAGAACCAGCGTCACCTGGTGGTCATAGGTGCTTTAAGTTCATGTGTGCACATGCACTAGGGTGACTGGATGTTGGTCAGTCTGGAGGGGAAAATGGTATGATTTCCCCTCAACCTGGCCCCTGAGCCCTCTTAACTAGAGTTTCTGTTCTGCTTTCATAACCCAGGATGATAAGAGTGAGTCTTGGGGAAGTGTGAGAGGTAAGGTGAATTAGCTTCAACCAGTGTGACCCTGCTGGGGCAACACCAATCTATCTGTCATTGTCTCAGCTAAGCTCAGTTCCATTTCCACAAATCAGGAGTCCTCTCCCATGGCCATTCTCTTTGGATAAGGCAAGGGCCCGGAGACTAGCCTCATTGAAGTGATTATCAAAGCTGGATTATGCCCTGGCCAGGTAGTTCAGTTGGTTAGAGCATTGTCCTGCTACTCCAAGGTTGTAGGTTCAGCCCTCAGTCAGGGAACATGCAAGAATCAACAATGAATACATAAATGGAACAATAAACTGATGTTTCTCTCCTTTCCTTTCTCTAAAATCAGTACTTAAAAAAAAACAGTTGGATTAAAATTTTGTTTTTGAGCTGAAAAACAACTATTGTTGGGATTGGGGAATCCTGGCTGCAGTAGTTGGGAGCAGGGACCATTTCTGGGAAGTTAAAAAGGAAGGCTAATCCTCTTAAACAAACTCACATGTTTTATACTTGGAAACCCCTCAGCTGAAGGCTATGTCCCAGGCCCACTGTTTCCTGCTCTGATCTGGATCTCCCAAAACCCTCCACAATTAAGTTCTAGCTGCAAACCAATACTGTCCTGCTTCCTTCGCCCTCAAAGACCACGCCTGAGAATTATAAGGATGGAATTCATTTAATGATCATTAATAATGCACCTTGAGTATCCTAGGGCTGAAACATTGAACAAGGGATAGAGAGGCCTGGTTTGGGGATTAGAGTGAGGTTGTCAGTGAAGATGTGGACACTTTTTACTCTCATGCAAATTGGCCACTCTAGTCCTGGATGAAACAGTCCCAGATTCTGGTGAGTGGAACACAGTTCTAATGGAATCTACGGAAACTCTGGAGCCTACGGATACTCTGGGGCCCTCGTTTTAGGAGGGAGCCATAAGCTTGGCGGAACTGGCGATTCATGGCTGCATAGAGCACAGGGTTGATGCAACCATTGAGCCAGGTGAGGTTGGCAGCAAGCATGTGGACAACCCGAGGAGCCTGGACCTTGGCATCCAGGATATTGAGCAGCAAGAAAGGGATGTAGCTCAGGGCAAAGCAAAGGAACACAGCAAAACACATCTGAGTCACCTTCCTGAACTCTGAGTCCTGAGTTTTTTGGGCTCTTTTAGTTGGCCTGGACTTGGCAGGTGCTTGTGGAAGGCTCTTCTCAGTCATCTGCTTAGCTACTTGGCTGTTGCTCTTGTCCTTCACTTCTGATGAGTCTCCTTCCGGAGTCTGGGTGGTGAGAACACTGACTGGTTGAGATGAAATCCCCTCACTGGGTCCCCCTGATGCCATCCCACTGTCCAGCTCCTGGACATGACCAGGTGTGGCTTTACCTGTCCCAGCCACATGGCTGGTGTGGACATTTGCCTTGTGCAGCTTATACTGATCCAGTGCTTGTGCTGCTCGCTTCACCTGGCGGTAGATGAGGCAATAGAAGATGCTAACACTGCTGAGTCCAAGCACAAAATAGATGCCCATGAGAATGGTGGTGTAGGGTTGGCTTTGGATGCGGTCAAAGCTGCAGGTGCAGACTATGGGCACCAAGGTATAAACAGACCAGAGGGGGGCAAAGCTGGCCATACCCACCACCCAGGTGCCCACCAGTGCCAGCACTATCCCCTTGGCACTGAACACTCGGGGAAAGAGGTTAGGGTGGGCAATGAGGAGGTAGCGTCCCAAGGCGATGAGGCAGAGGGTGAGGATGGAGACCGAATTGGATGCAAAGAGGAGGAGCCCAAAAACTCTGCAGAAGGTGGCGCCAGTTCTCCAGTGCAGGTGGAGGTAGGTGTCCACAGAGAATGGCTGGAGAAGGGTGCAGTAGAGCAGATCAGCCACTGTGAGGTTGGCGATGAGCAGGTTGAAGCGGGTACGGAGCTTGGGCTGGATTACCATGGCCAGCAGGGTGAGCACATTGCCCACTGTGCCTATCACAGTCACCACAACCCCCCAGGTAACTGCCACATAACGATAGCCCAGCACAGACTCATGGTAGCAGGAAAAGTTGGCATCAGAGGTATCCCACATGATGGAGTCTGAAGGCAGGGGGCAGGTGGAAGAGGAACAGGGAGTCAGAACTTTATTTTGAATTTAGATCTCTTAAACAACTCTGGGCCCCTGGATACCTGAATTACTCTGAGAGCTCACCAGCCTTTTGAACCATCAAGCCTCTATTCTAAGATTCCCAACTCACTCTGTAGGCTTTCTTAGACCTATCCTATTCTCAAATATTTCCCCAAGTTCTTATCTAAATATATCTCATTGTCTCTGCTCACTCCAAACTCCAGGCCTCATTCAATATCCATCCATATATTCTCAGTATGCCCAGTGCTCACAACTTTTTAAATTCTTTTCCTGTCCCCTAAGACTAATCAGGAGTCCCCTTTTTATATCCAGGATGCTGCTATAGTCCTCTCTGACCTTCTTCGCTACACACACATATTGGCCTCATTATTTTTCTTCTGTTTTTACCACCTGTGAGATGAAAAGACAGAAAGAAAAGTACACCCACCACAAAATTACTCACCTGAGTCTCTCAGCCTTAAATTCTTCCTCCAGTGGAAGAAGTTAAACTCAAAGGGCAGTCCTTCCTAGTGGGCAGTCAGGCTTCAAATAGGGGAGTACCCTGCTGTCATGTCTCTTATACTAAACTGAAAGAGTAAGAAACTCCTCAATTACTCAACCTCAACCACTTCTTTCTCCATCTCCGGTCCTACTTGTTCTGCTTTGGGTCAGCGAAATCTGGGCTTCTCTGTTGAAATTCTCCTGCTATTTTACACCAAGGCCATCTCATTTCTTCCTTTCTCCTTCCTGATACCCAAGCTCTGTTTTCTTCCTGTCTTTGCATAGCAGAACTCTTACAAGATCATTGCTGAGAAGTGTCAAAGCATGGAGACAGAGCATCAGGATATTTGGGCCATTTATCAAGGGGTCAAAAGACAAGATCAAGTTCCAGGAGCAATTCTAGGCACCCCAGAAGCCTTGGCTCTCTTTTGGGGGAGGAGTGCTTCACTCTTTCCAGGATTTGGAGATGGTTCAGGTCAGAGGGTCCCATATGATATCCTAGCATATCTGAGAAAAGGAGCCAGATGAAGTAAGGTAGAAAATGAAGCAGTCAGGATTCTGGCTTCATGTCCCACAGGGCTCAGTTCAAGCATTTGTCCATTTCACTCAGCAAGTAGAATGCCTGCTATTCACTCCGAACTAGACAATGAGGATACAAGAAGTTTTGGTACGTGGGCTTGTGCATAGTCTACTAGAGGAGACAGATATAGAAATATGTAAATGCTTAATTGAGTTCTTTAAAGCAGGGGTCAACAAACTTTGGCCTCTGGGCTAAATCTGGCCTGCAATTTGTTTTTGTGTGGGCCATGAGGCAACAATGTTGTTCCCATTTTAAAATGATCACATCTTGAATGGTTATATAGGTACCTATATAATATCCTCAATTTTGCCTCTTGGCCAGCACAACTTAAAATATTTACTATTTGACCCTTTAAGAAAAAGTTGTCAATGCTTGCTATAAAGTGTATCAGGAACTTAGAGGAAAGGAGCTAGCTGGCTATTAAGGAGGAGGTCAGGAAAGGGTCTACAGAGATACCTGTGCTAGATTTTGGATGATGAACAGGAGTTTTTTTTCGGAATATAAGTAGGACATTCTAGAAGGGGGCACAGGATGCGTAGAGACACAAATGTTTTAGGAAGAGGTAAACAAAGAGTGTGAGGTAGGGAGCAAAAGAGAACGTCCTAGAGAAGTGATCAAGGCTGAGATCAATAAAGGCCTTGTGTATCATGCTGAGAAGCTGGGATTCTATCCTGAAAATGATGCAAAGATTGGTATTAAGATAACTGTAAGGAGCCCCATTTGGTGTGGCTGAGTGGATTGAGTGTTGGCCTAGGAACCAAAAGGTCGCTGGTTCAATTTCCAGGCAGGGCACATTCCTGGGTTGTGGGCCAGGTGCCCAGTTGGGAGCCTGTGAAATGCTTCTCTTTCTTTCTTCCTTCCTCCATTCCCTTCTCTAAAAATAAGTAAATAAAATCTTTATCATATATGTATGATAGCTATAAGGAGTGAAAGCATGTAGGCCAAAAATGAGGAGGGCAGCAAATAGGCAGCAATTCAGGCAAGGAAGAGATAGGGCCTGAGAGTTAGGGTCAGGGTCAGCTCCACGGGCATGCTACCCATGTCATTGCATAGGGCCAAGGATCCAGTTCTTGGTTTATGGTTCTGCAGTCACTGCCTTTGATATCTTTTTAATTTATTTTTATTTTTTAAATCCTCATTTGAAGATATATTCATTGATTCCAGACTGAGGAAGAGAGTTAGAGAGAGAGAAATATCTATGTGAGAAATATCAATTGGTTGCCTCCTGAATGCACCCCAACAGGGGAGTGAACCTGCAACCTAGGTAGATGCCCTGACCATGAATCCAACTCATAACCTTTCAGTTAATGGGATGATGCTCCAACCAACTGAGTCACACTAGCTAGGACTTGAGATTTTAAAGATTTTATTCACTACTTTTAGAGAGAAGGGCAAGGAGGGAGGAAGAAAGAGAGAAACATCAATGTATGGTTGCCTTTCACCTGCCTCCAGCTACAGACTTGGCTGGAGACCTGGCTTGCAACCTGGTTATGTGCCCTGGCTGGGAATCGAACCAGTGACTCAGCTCACAGGCCTGTACCTACCCACTGAGCCACCTGCCAAGACAAGATCTTGGTTTTTTTTTTTTTTTTTTTAAAGATTTTATTTAATTATCTTTAGAAAGAGGGGAAGAGAAAGAGTCAGAGAGGGAGAGAGACATCCATGTATGGTTACTTTTCACCTGCCTCTAGCCATAGACCTGACTGGAGACCTGTTTTGCAACCTTGTTATGTGCCCTGGCTGGGGAATCGAACCTGCGACCTTTGGGTTCGCAGGCCGGCACCTTATCCACTGTGCTACCAGCCAGGGCAAGATCTTTTTTTTTTTAACAAGAAACCCTGCTTTTTTATTTTGTACTACACCCCAAAAGTTATGTAGCCAGTCCCGATTAGGTCAGTGGTTGTGGAAACAGAACAATAACCAGAATTATAGGTCATTAAGAATTCAAGTAGTAGCCCTGGCTGGTGTCACAGTGGATAAGGTGCCAGCCTGCGAACCTGAAGGTCACAGGTTCAATTCCCAGCCAGGGCAACATAACCAGGTTGTAAGCCAGGTCTCCAGCCAGGTCCATAGCTAGAGGCAGGTGAAAGGCAACCATAAGTAGATGTCTCTCTCCCTCTCTGTCTCTCTCCTTTCCCCTCTCTCTGAAAAATAATAAAAATCTTAAAAAAAAAAAAAAAAAAGTCAAGTAGGACTTATTTAGTGACTCTGTAGATGAAGGGTTAGAAAAAGGGACGACTAGGATGAATCCCACTTTTCCTGGTGGATGGTGGTGCGTTTAATCAGATAGGGAGCCCAGGCCAGCATGGCTCAATTGGTTGGAGTTATGTTCAGAAACTGGAAGCTTTACGGTTCAATTCCCTGTCAGGGCATATACTTAAGTTGTGGGTTGGGCCATCGGTAGGAGCATGTAAGAGAGGAAACTGATATATGTTTCTCTTACATTGATGTTTCTTCCTGTCTTTGAATCAATCAATCAAAATTTAGATATTTTAAACAAATTTTATTTATATACTTTTAGGGAGAGAGAAAGAGAGGGAGAAAAATAGCAATGTGTGGGAGATACATCGATTGGTTACCTATTGCATTTCCCCAATTGAGAACCTGACCTGCAACCCAGGCATGTTACCCCGACTGGCAACCTTCTAGTTCTCAAGCCAGTGCTCAATCCACTGGACCACACCAGCCAGGGGGGGGAAATATTTAAAAACACAAGATAAGGAATGTGGGGAGCACAACAGATTTAGGGAAGGGGTAAATCATGAATTCAGTTTTAGATGAGGTTTGAGGTGGCTAGAGGACATGCTAGTATCCTAGAGCCTCTAGCCTCAATTTTTTTCTAGTCCCTATCTCTCTCCATGTCACGTGTGACCCAGCTCCTGCTTTTCTCCACCTGTTCTCCTATAGGGCCAAATTTCTGGATATCCAGTCTTTCCCTCTTCTCTTCTTCTTCTTTTCTTTTTTTAGCTAGAAAGATCTGAACACAAAAACAAAACAAACCCAAAACTCCTTGTTGGGTTCCATTTCTGAACTGACACTTCACAGTTCAAACTCAGGAGGCCCCTAGTCCCGTCTCCTTCCTCTTTAACAACCATCATCCTCCCTCTTCCTTTATTCTGTAAGACTGGGAAGGGGGTAGAGAGGGGAAAATGAGCAATCATGCAAGTCTGGAGGTCCCATAGCTATTCTGAGTTCTGGTCTAGCTTTTTTTGTTAGACCTTTTTGCCACCCAGCATGGTGGAGGGAGGGGTCAGAGAGTCAAGTCACTGGCTATTTTTGGGAGTATGTGGCTGAATTGAATTCTGGAAATAAAGAGGAAACCTCTTTCTTACCCTCATTCCCCGTTATGTAAAAGAGAAGAGTATGCCCTCCTGTTTCACAGACCACTTAGGGGCCAAGATACGGAGGTAGTCTAGCATATCTGTAAATAACACAGTCCCAGTTTTTTGGCCTTGGATATGTTAAGTCTCAGTAAAATTTTGAAGAGACGCAAACCTGCTCATTTTGCAGATAGGGAAAGGGGAGTTCAGAGAGGTTAAGTGCTAACCCAAGCACGCTGTTTATACCGGGCAAAACAGACCGAGGGGCTCAGGTTCCTAGTCCCTGTCCCCACTTTTCATGCCTTGCCTGTCTCTGGACTGGTTTTCCCACCAAAGGCTGAAAAGCCTTCATTCTTTTCTTTGTCTGAGACGGGGTCTAGATCTGTCTTTCTAAAAACCTGACACAAATGACAGGAGCCTAGGGGAGACTCCATTTTCATGTCGTTGGCGCCTCCTGGTGGAGTTGTGGAGAATTCTCAACAGCCGTCGCTGCTATCCTAGACCTGGACTCCGAATGATTCCCCAGGGCCAAGTTTACACTTGAGCTGGACCCGAGTGGCGGTGAGTGGGATGGGGAACCTCTACTAGCCTAGCACAAGCTTCAGATCTTGCCTCCTCTCACCTCCGTTTCCCTCACCTCTTCCTTCTTCTGGTCCCCTTTCCTGTGTGCCTGTCTCTCTCACCATGTAGATACATATCCCAATGTTATTGCTCCCCCAAACAGAGGGCAAAGATTGAAAGTCTGAGTCTGAGGGACAGAGGGCAATGAATCCAGACTTTATTGTCAAGAAGAGGGAAAAGGAAAAGACATGGGTCGGGGACCAGGGTTGCTACATCATCAAGCAGAAAGAGTTGATGGGGAGGGGAAGGCCAGTGAGGGGCCGTCCCTCTCCTGGGCCAGTGGCTGGAAGGGCTGACAATACGGAAATCACGAGGTGGAGGCGGAGGGTCGCGCCCCTGCCCGAGCTGTACTGTGGTGTGTGGTGGAAGGGAACAGCCATGAGGTCTAGGAGCTGGGATGGGGAAGGCTACAGACTGCGAATCCTGCAGAAAGGGGAGGGGCGGGGGGTGAGGCTTCTATTGCTTTTTGCTCACAGTTTTGCGGAAGGCGAGGCAGGGGTGGGCTTGGACTGAACACCCCTTGCCCCCCTCGGTACCCCTAGGGCGATGGGTGCTGGTGAAAAGAATGGAATCTGGACTGGGGAGGAAGAAGGTGAGGGAAGGGTCTATAAGGGGCATCTACTTGGTCCCACCCAAGTGCCAGAGATGCCTCCAAGTGCTGCCCCCTGCGATGGGCCCAGCTAGATCTGGGGCAGGAGCATGGTGCGGGGCGGGCACAGTGAGGTTGCAGGCGGTAAAACCAAAGTGCTTATGAGGGATCCCGCCTTTTCCCCTCCCCCTTTGGAGGATGGGGGTGTTCACGGAAGCGCTTCAATTTTGGGGTAGGGGGCTGGAGTCCCAGAGTCCGCTTATTGCCAAGAAAATCCATTTCTGCCCCCTGGACCCCGACCATGGCTTGTGAACCCCGTTTTGTGCTAGGTTTGGGGGGAAGGGCTGGATGGACATGGCTTTTGGGAGGGGGGTGTCTCCAAGGGGGCTGGGGTGAGACGGCCCCCCCCTTTTCTAGGGGAGAGGGAAGGGCAGGGGGCGGGGTTCCCTGAGATCTGGGGTGTTCCCCCCTTTCTGAAGTCCCCCTCCCCCACTACCCCTCCCCTTTCCTGGAACCCCCTACCTCGGGGTTGTGGGGGGAAGGAGAGAGATCATTCAGGGAGTGCCGGGAGGAGGGGGCGCTGGGAGCCCAGATGCCTGTGTCCCGGCTGGAGGTGGGGCGTTGAATGGGAGGGGATTCAGGGGATTTAGGTCAGTAAGGGGAGAAGAGGATAGGTCCATGCGCCGTTCGTATGGGCCCGGGGGCTGGATGGAGCAGGGGATGGGTGATCGGTGGCCCCTGGAGAAGAGGTGCTGCTGGAGCTGGGCGCAGGGATAGCGGGGAGCCTGCTGCCGCTGCCATTACCGCAGCCACCGCCAGGGGGCTGGGGAGCAGGCCTCCGGCCAGGGACTTCGGCAGCTCCTTGGAGAAAGTCAGCGTTCCCTGCAGGAGTCATGGGAAGAGGCCGGAAGAGAGGGAGAAGTCATTCTTTGGCTCTGCAAACCCCACCTAACCCCGGGCGGCCGCTTCCCCTTCTCCTCTCGCGGGTTCCTCTAGTGCGGAATTTTTCTGCGCCCAGGGCCTTACCGCCAGTTCCGCAGCGCCTCTCGGCTTCTTGTGACGGCTGAGTAGCGGGTTGGGCTTTCCGGCCACGCCATCTCGGTGCCGCCGGCTGGAAATGTGCTGCGGGGTGAGTGGGTAGGGGCCTGTGAGCCCTCAGGAAAACAGCAACCCCCAGGGCAAAGAACCATAGGACTGGCAATCACAGCCTAAGTACCTGGCCCCACCTCTTTCGTGGAACCAAGGGATAACCCTGTAGAAGAGCCCTCACTCTCCCTGTTCTCCCTGCTTAGCTGTTGAAACTCACCAGAATTCCTGGGAAGGGCCTTGGACCCACCTGTTTCAGTTGGACCTCCGAATTGACCTTGACATTGCAGATCTCACAGTGGAAGGTTCGGTCCTGGGCAGGGGCCTCTGGCTCCCCAGGAGTGGTAGGCCCCAGCCGAGGGTAAGCTTTGATGGGGCCCAGCCCACTTCGGGCCTCCAGTATTGTCTTGTGCTTAGTACCTGAAACCCACAGAGGACAGGAGGTTAAGGAGTGAAGGAAAAATTCTCTAGGCCTATTAGGCCTTTAATACCCACATTCCCAATTACAATATGAGAGGCATCAAGAGTTGGGGGTTTCCAAGCCCCTTGTAATCCTCCCACCCAAGCACAGGGTGGGCCAGGAGAGAGTCCTAGGTTTAAAAAAAAAAAAAGAAGAAGAAGAAGAAGAAGAAGTAAGGTAAGGAGGAAGACTGAGGAAGTAAGGGGCTAAAGCATGGTAGAGATAATTAGGGAGAGAGAAAAGCTGGTAGGTAGGTCTTAAAGGGTATGGGGGTATTAGAAGCTAGAGGAGTCAGGGTGTAGGGAACAGAAGTGAGCTGAGAACAGGGGAATAGAGGTGGGGGCAAAGGAGTCCATACCTTTGTTATGTGCCTCCAGCTGGGATAAGGAATTCACTGCGACTTTGCACAGAGCACAGTAGAGCAGCCGCTTGGCCTTTTCCTCCTCTTCCTTGCTACCCCCAGGCAGGGAAGTCGGGGCTGGAGTTCCTCCTTCACCCTTGCTTGCACCTTGACCAGTCTCCAGAACACTGGGAGGGGATGGGGAGCCAGGCTGTTTCTCTGGGGATCCTGGGGCTGGACCCAGTCCGTTCTCCATGGAAACTGTTGTTGGGGCAGAAACACAGGGGTCACCCCAGATGGCTTTTGAAGAAGATTTTTTTTTGTGTGTGGAGGAAACCCACCCCCATTTCCTGGAGGCAAGAGCCCAGGAGTCCCCACCCTGTGACAACATGTATGCTCTCATGCTGGGCCAGAGCCAGATGTGGTCCAGCTGCTGCAGACTGGGTGTGAGACTGCAATGCCTGGCTCACTCTCCAAAAGCTGAGAATGACTGGGGGAGGGGGAGATGGTTTTCCAGCCCCACTGGCATCCTCTTCAGGGTGAAGCTGGTAGGCAGCCCACACAGGAGAGAGGTAGAACAAGGATTTACCCCTCAGTGGTCTGCCAGCTAACCTGGGATTTCTGCTTGGCCAGCCCCTTTCCAGAGTTCTAGCCAGTCCCCAGGGAGGCATGCCAAAGAACTCTAAGAAGGCACAGAGGCAGGATGACCAAGGAGAGGTTTGGAGGGACAGACACAGGCATAGCAAAGGGAAACAGAAACAGCAGAACCGGAGAAGGATGAGACAAGGATGAGGGCTGCTCTATAATTCATGGCTCGATTAAAGATGCACAGGCCCTAGGCCTCAGCACTGGGTTCTGGCCTCTGTACAGGGGAAACTCTAGCACTCCCATTCTTGCTCTAACAGCCGATCCAGTTTCCGGGTCATGAGAAGGCTGGTGGGGGGCGGTGGCAAGCTGGTGGGAGGGGACCTTCTGACCCCTGCAGGTGTCCATTTGCTTGTCCATTGTGTGGATTTCCATTCTTTTTTACTTACTCATTTCTGACATCCTTTATCTTCATCTCTATCCAGACAGCAAAGTCACATCTCAGTCTAGATAAGCCTTCATGGCTCACTAAAGCAGGGTAGGTATCATTAACTTCTAAGAGATACTATAGGAACTAAATGAGGTAATATGCATAAAGCACCTCGAACAGTGCCACTAAAGAAATGTTACCTACCACCACCATCATTATCCCTATTTTACTGAGATGTTATCAAATTAACCCAAGATGATTAGGCTAAGAAGCAGCCAGAGCACAGTTAGAACTCAGCTCACCCATCCACCTTTTCTGTGCATCCTTAAGGGATGGTGTGTATGTGCGCTGGACAGGAGGGGGGCGTGGTGCTGTTCCCAAGCTGGTGATACAGATGCTTAGTTCATTCTGCTTAGACTAAGGCTGGAAGGACAGGTGATGATAAGGAGGAAATGGGCTGCTGGGTCTCTCTGAAGTTGGCCATAACTAACATCTGATGTGGTAATTCCAGGATGGGGGTGGCTCATATCTTCTTATCTTGCTACTCCTTCTTTCCAGTTTCTTGGCTGGGAATATGGGTGAAGATGGCCACTAGCCATGAGGGAGGAAGAACCTCAGAGCTGCCTTTTGTAAACTCAGAAAAGACCTCAAAGATCTTAGAAGAAAGAAAACTCTTACCCAGAGAGCTCAACTAATCTATCCAAGATTATGCCGAAAGTTCCCTGGGTTTCCTGAACTTTCAGTCTTTTCTGAAAGGAGCCCCATTGGGTAGGCCTTCAGATATCTTGACTCCCTTCCCTACCCCTTTTCCCAAGATGAAGGGGTCTCTCCCTGGATTTGATGGTTCTTTGTTTCTTGCAGAAGTTTGCCAGGTAGCCTAACCCTAGCCCCTCTCTGAGTCATTGGGTGGTGGAGAGGAGAGACAGTGGGAACTCTGTTGTGAGGAGTTGGGGTGGGGGTGGGGTGATAGGATGGAAATTTTGCATCACCGTACTTGGCTCCAGGACTCACCTTGGATGAGGGTGGGGGTGGAGTGGGGGCTGAGGAAGACAGAGGTGAAAGCAGAGGAGAATTCTGGAGAGTGGGGAAAGAACAGAGGAGAGAAGATCATTTGAAGAATATGGGGGATTGGATATACCTGGACGAGGGGCTACACCATCCCCACTTGTGGGGGTGCTGCCTGGGGGAGCTGTGTCTGCAGGTTCCCGGACTCCAGGCTCCCTGCCTCGGGTCTTGGCAGCCTCAATGCCTTTGACTCTCCGGGCGTGGCGATTACCCTTGTAATGTGCTTCAGCTTGGCTCTGTAGGGATGGAGGAAGAAAATGGAAACTGAGATCACCTCTCCTCTGACAATTCTCCCCACAGAGCTCTTTTAGGTCCTGAGGTGGTCTCAGCAGGATGCAGCGAATCTCTCCTTATACCAGTGAGATATAAAGCCCCATGCTAAGGAGCCCCGCTTATTCCTGGGGCTTGGACTAGCTTCTCAAGTTTGAGTCCCTGGGAGCCTGGATCCCAACCTAGTCCAGGCTCCACCCACTACCACACCCATGGCCTGGTTGCTGACTCAGGCTTCCCACCTAGTTTTGAGGTGAGGGCAGACTCCATACCTACAGAATCATAAATGGGAGGGACCTAGCCATCAAGCTAGTTAGCATCCTCTTAGACCCTGCCTGTGTCCCCTGGTCCCAGGATTCAGCCTTTGCCACTTCTACTGAGTCTGGAAATTCCAGAAGTTCTGAGGCCTGGGTTCTACACTGACTACTGCTCCCTGGGTCTCATTTTCCCTGAAGCCTCTACAGACACCTTTGAGGACCTTGGCTCCAAGCCCAGCTCTGGAGACAGAGAAAGCAGCAGAGACAGCTGTCAAAACAGAGCTGCTTGGTTGAGGAGGGACAGGAAGAGCAAAAAGAGGGGAGGGCTGCCTGCTATTGGCCCCCATCCCTCCGGTCTTCCACTCTCCACCAGTGAGTGGAGCCTGGGTTGGGAGAAGGGATGCCTGGGGTTGAAGCTCCACCCCCCCATCACATGTACCCCCTGCTAAGAATGTACAATCTTGGAGCTACAAGGTCACCCAGACAGGAATAGAGTAGAAATGAAAGGCATGGAGAGGCAGAAAAATGATTGACAGCCCAGGGGTGGGGTGGTGGTGTGCAGAGCCTGGCAGCATACTGTGTATATATGTGTGGACCGGGTAGGGAAACAGAACATGCTTTATTTTCCTCTACTCAGCAGAATGAGAGTCTGCTGTTTTTCTCCAAAAACAGGAGGTTCTCTTATAACCTACATCTCACAAAGCCCCCTCTAGACCCACACAGAAGTTCCAAGGTAGCCTTGGAGGGAGAAAACAACTAGTTTCTTAGTTCTTGGTAGCTTTTTCCCATTGGAAAACCCCTTGGAAGGGAGTGGGGGCCAGCTCTGTGATTTGGAGGGAGGAGGGTGGAGAGAGGAGGAAGCCAGGGGTTAGAGGGAAGTGGGTGGGCCAGGGGAGGAGTTCAGCAGAGGCCAAGGAGGGCACAGGCTCTGCAGGGGAGACAGTAACTTAACTCAGTTCTGTTCCCAAGAACCAGTGGGCCAGGGGCCATATTCCTACCCAGACATTGACGGCTACCTGTGTTCCAAGAAGTTCTGAGCCAGGGATACACCAATCCCTAAAGGAGGGAGGGCTTAGCTATAGTAGACTGGTCTACTTCATGCTGAAATATAGTTATCTCTTGGACTTTTCAAGTGCCTTCTATTATTCCATGCCCCTTTTACAGTAGTCCATTCCCTGCTCTTCCCCTGATATTCCCTTAATCCCTGCCCCTCACCCAGAGCCCCCAGTTTATACCTTATACCAAGATCCCCTGCCCCATCCACTGGGTGGATGAGTGACTGGGTTTCTTACCTGAGAATTGAAGCGGATCTGACAGACATTACAGGAAATGATGGGCCGCTTGGTTTTGAGCAAGGGTCCCCCAAAGGTGTGGGAAAGCACAGCCTTCTGTACAGGGTCCATCTGTGGAGGCAGGCTAGGGTAAGCCAGGAGCTCCAGCACAAGCTCATGTCCATCATCCCCCCAGTGGTAGCAGCTGGGTTGAACCAAAGTCTCCAGAGCCTCCTCCCTATCCCTCAATGTACCTGAGGGTTCTGAATCTCAGTCCTCCTGGGTTTACTCCCAGCCCAATCTTTACAGCACTAGAAGGGACCTGAGATATCCAGTGGCCCACTCCTCCCATTTGACAGAAAGTAGAAGTGATTTGCCTAAGGTCACTCCATAAGTTAATAGCAGAGCTGGAATTTGAACCTGGATTCCTGTCTTGGTCCATTATATTTTGACGTTCCAACTCTGTCACCTTGAACTGTCTCCTAGAGCTAGGCTGTTCCTCCAGAGGCCATGACAAGAAGTCTCAAAGAACCCCAGACCCTAGGGCTTTCAATTGAGGCCTTTTTGGCCTCCCCTCTGGGGCAAGACTGTCTACTAAGCCAAGCTTCTGGTCCCAGGAGATGGATGTTTCCAACTTCTCATCTCTGGGCTCCAGGTTACCTTAAAATACTCACTTTCTGAACTTCTTTAAGGCAACAGCTTCTAGAGGGAGTAAAAGAACTTAGGAGAGAGTAGGCTCTAGAAAATTGTGGGGGAACCTACGAAGCTGGGTTAGCCTGAGGCAGTGCAGAGATCTTCTGAACTCTCTCTAATTACAGGGGCTTCTGGGACACGGCTGTGGGGCTGGGTGGGATTAGAAACTCTGTCCCACCCTAGGTCAGCAGAGGTCTTTGCAGTCTCCTGCCAGAAGTTCACAGAAGGAGGGGAGAGGCTGCAAGTTTCTCTCTGAAGCTTTCTGCTATCAGGGGATGAAGCCAGGGGCTTAGTAACTTAAAAACTGCCTCCCTGCACAGTCTTCCATCCTCCCTTCTGGCCCCTAGGCAGTCAGGGAAACACGAGCCTGGAATGCAGCTGAGGCTGTGGAGGGTTGGGTGATCCTCCTGGACTTTTCATAAATGTGGAACCAAATTAGAGCTGAAATCTTATCTTCCAGGTGGAAGGGTGAATTAAAAAACAGTTGCTGGGGACATGGTTGGAGCAGTCTTTAGCTCTTTAGCTGAGCTCCTCCCTGTGCTTAGGAGTTCATGGAGCCAAGTGAGACAATGGAGCAAGAGACAGGAGTGTGAAACAAGGGGAGGAAGGTGAGTCAAGTCTGGAAAGCCCACAAATCCTGTCTTCCCTCTGCTCTCCCCAGTAGTCTCACTGGCAGGTTAGGGGTAATGTCAGGAAGGCAGTTTAAAGATCTCTGTGAAAAGGACTGCCCCATTTGGTAGTGGTAGAGGCAGGAGCCAGGACCAGGTTCAGATAAGGGGTTTAACTGATAAGTGTCAATCTTGTGGCCTGCTCTTGTCTGGAAGCAGCCCCTATCAGGCAGGGGGTCATTTTCCACCTCCTGAAAGCCTAGAACCTGTTCAAGGAATAGCAAAACTGGGAAGAATGGGTGTGTCTGTGTGTGTGTCTAGGCAGGCTGTGATCAGTCTGTGCATGGGTGGAGTGTGAAAGAGTGTCACGTGCTGTGTGTGTATCATTTCTGTATCAACATTTCTGTGTCGGGGCTTCTGCTGACTGAATGCCCAGGTTGTGTAATCTTCAGCTGTGTGTTTATCTGTGTGAATGTATGATGTGTTTGGTAGAGAGAAAGACAGACCAAGTTGGAAATGGGCTTTAATCAGAAAAAGGAGACAGATGACTGCTTTTAGCTCCTGGACTCTAAGCTTCAGTCTGTCCTATTCAGAGACCCCCCAACTCTGCCCCAGGGTTCCCCTCAGTCCCTGGGCTTCCTTGCATACTGTGTGAGGAATGGAATTAGCTCAAACAGAAACCCAATCTGGGCCAGGAAACCTAAGCAGATTAGAATAACAGGGAGAGAGTAGTGGGATGGAGAGGAGAGAGCAAAGGCTTCTGAGTCTGTGCCCCACCCCATCACCCCCACTTGCTCCCCGAGTGGCTGAGAACCAGTGCCCTGAGGATGACTTGTGGGCTGACCATTCCAACATCCATCCTCTGAGAATGATCTCTGCACTACTTGAGTCCTTCCTCCAGGGTTAGAGCCTTTTCCCTTGCACAGCCCCCTCCTCAGGTTTAAGTCCATAAATACCAACTAGGGTGGGGGTAGGCAGGGAAGAGGGCATCAACCCAGACAGGTGGGCCCTTTCCACCTTCTTCTCCAGGACTGAGGAGACACCAAGCTGAAGTGAGGGCTCTTGGGCCCAACCCTTGCGCAGGTGGAATGTGAGCTACTGAAGTACTGCTTCAGGCCAAGGTCAAGAGGCCCTGGTGACCTAGATGAGGGCCCTCTGGGCATAGGAGGAGGCCAACACCTCCCAGGGCCCAATCCACTCCAGAGCCCCTTCCTTGGGATTTTGGCCCAGGAACTACTTGGAAAGGTCCACAAAATGGTCCCCTTTCACCTGCCCTCCAACAGCAGACATGAAGGGGAACTGCTCCCTGAAGCTGGGGCATAATGAATCGGGAAGGGCAAGGGGGAGGAAGGGGGAAACCAGATAAGGAACACAAGGCGGGAAGGCTATGATTATATTTCCTTCCATTGCCCTTTATCTGATGGTACCTGCTGCCCCTTGTTTGACCACCCAACTTCCCCATCCCCCAAAATAAAAGCGAAAAGGGAAGGGGTGGAATCTTAGGAATGGGAAGACCTGAGAGACAGGGCAGATAGAAACAGGAAAGAGAGGGGAGCTAGGGGGTGTCTAAAGAGCAGGTGGAAGCTAGTGGGGGAGGAATGCTGGGAAGGAGAGAGTGGGATGGGGTCAGGGCTGGCTATGAGGGATCTGAGCGGCATGGTAATTTCAGGGTAGGTGTAGAACCTGACGGGATATCTGAAGATTTGGGGGACTCCAAGGATCCGAGAAGCAGAGTCTGGGGTATCCAGCTATGGTGGCAGCAGTCTGAGGGCGCCAGCTGGGATCCAGAGATTGGTTGGGGCCCGCGCTGTTTGTGGGGGATGGGCCGGATAACCCGAGGACCGGGCAAAGGGAGAGGTAGTCAGCCCCGCAGGGGCGGGCGGGGATGGGGTGGGGGTGGAGGGCGCTGCGGCAGCAGCTGGAGCCAAGGGAATAGGAGGGGACGGGTAGCTTACCCTGCGGGACCCCGGGGGCCGCGGCTCCATGGCCCAGGGTGGCGAACCCGGGCGGGGGCTTCGAGCCTGGCCGGGTCAGGGAGGCCAGGGAAGCGGCTCTTGTTGCCCGGGTGGCTCGGGGCTGTGCGGCCCGGCTGGCCCGGAGAAGGGGAGGCGGCGCTGGCCGGAGCCGGACCCGCCCCAGAGGCGGGGCCGAGGGCGGGCCAAGAGCGGGGGCGGGCATAGGGAGTCCGAGGGGTGAAGAGGGGCTAGGGCGAAAAGCGGAGGGAGAGTCCATGTCAGACACTCTTTCCAGGGAAGACCCAGTCATGGTGTGAGCGGCCGTTTGGCCTGGAGAGGGGGCATCGACCAAGTGACCTCGGCTTTCCTCAACTGGGGACCCTTGCTGGGTCTGGAGTCCTCACCAATCCTATGAATGACCCTATTTCTCTAGCTCAGGCATTTTTCCTTTCTTTCATCCCTTCCTTCCTGCCTCTTTCTCCTTTGCTGACAGCCTCTCTTCCGAGTCTTCCTCAGTCTATCTATCCTCTGCTCCCTATACATACAGACCTTGTGTCCTTTTACATCCCACTTTCTCTAGTAGGGAAGGGAAATCGAGCCCAGCCAGCTAGGTTGTCAGGCACTGCTCTCAGTGATTCCTCTGATCGGTTGGAACTGCAGGCGCCTAAGGCAGAACCGACCTCAGGCTGGAGATCTCGCTTCTAACCTCTTCCTACCTCCTTCCCTTGCCCGCCACCTGCTGGGGAAGCAGGGTCCCTAAGAGTTTATGCTTCACGCACTTGCTGCCCTCTGACGGTTGAGTGGGAGCATTATGGGGGACGACGCAGGGCAGGAGGGCAGAGCAGTCCACTCCCTTAGACACCTCCTCATCCTCTCTGGACAGGTTCTAGGATTCCCTCTCATATCTCTGGACCGACCTCATCACCTCCCATTCCACCTAGGGCAGAGATGAGTGAGGCAGGGGACCGGATGTAGATAGAGAGAGGCTCTCTTTGGGAGATTGTAAGGGATGTCCAAGGGCAGAGGGACAAATAATGCTGGGAGGGGTCAAAGGGGTAGGAACTACCCAGTTAGGAGATATATTTGGAAGATCTCTTCCAGGGAGGGAGAGACTCTGCCATAAATAATGATAAAACCACCACCACCTAATGTTGATTGAGCCCTTGGAATGTACCAGCCTCTATATTAAACTCTGTAGATTATCTAATTTAATCTTCACAACCACTATTCTAAGTACTATTATTATCTTTATTTTATAGATGAGGGAACTGAGGTTAAATAATTTGCTCAAGGTCATAATACTAGGAAGTGGCTGAACTGGGATTTGAATTTAAACCTGGGCAGCCTTACTCCAAAGCCATGTTCTTAACTGCTGCACAGCACTGCCAAAGGCCCATCTGTGGCTTTTCTACAGTCCTCATTCCCCTGCAGAATTTGACATTATTGATGCAGCCCACCACACTCTCTCCCTTAGTTTCTCCAACTCTACAGGAACCTAGTTCTGTGGTTCTGTCCCCATGCCCTCCAGTGGCTCCTCCATTTCCTTTGCTGTAGTCTCCTTCTGTTCCCACTACCTAATGCTGCTCATTCCCCACGGCTGAGGCCTTGGCTATACTATCTTCCTCTCTCTGATCCTCCCTTAAATAAAAACAATAGCAATAACATAATAGCTACATAGCAGCTAACATAATGGCTACATAGCAGCTAACACTAATTGACATTTATTTCCTTTGTGCTTGGCATTGTGATTATGTAGTATGTGAGCTGGTACTATTACTATCTTATTTTGCAGCTGGTAAAACTGAGGTTCAGCCCTAGCTGGTATGGCTCAGTGGGTTGCGTGCCAGGTCACAAACCTAAAGGTTATTGGTTTGATTCCCGGTCAGAACACATGCGTAGGTTGTGGGCCGAGTCCCCAGCTGGAACTGTGTGTGAGGCAACCAGTCTATGCTTCTCTCACGCATCAATGTTTCTCTCCCTCTCTGTCTTCCTCTCTCCTTCCCTCCATTTCTAAAAATAAATAAATAAGTTCTTTAAAAAAAACCTGAGGCTCAGTGTTGTTAAGTAATTTGCCTAAGGCTACAGTCAGTACTTTCATATATCAATTCAAATCCTACCAGTGAGATGCCAACGTTGGTGCTGTTCAACACTTTGCTAGTCCTCAATCCCCAGTAGAGGCAGTGGAGCTCTGAACCCTGGTGGTGGTGGAGGTGGTGGTGGTGGTGGTGGTGGGGGGGGGGGGTCAGAAACCCTGGATTATCTATGGGAATAACTAAATAGCTTTGTGACCTTGGGCAAATCATTTAACCTCTCTGGATCATTATTTCCTTATCTATGAAATGGGGGAAATGATTGGAGACCTGAGAGTAAGTGTAAATTAGGTATTTAAATGAGGAAATAATCCCCAGCACCTTCTGTTCTAGTTACACCCAATCGATTGCATTTTCTCAAGTGTTCTTTTCTAGACATTGTTTATGCTATTTGCTTCTGTCTGGAATGTTCTCTAAAGCTCCTTTTAAATTTCTACTACTAATTCTTCAAAGCCCAAATCATGTCACCTGCTGCATATTCAACCCCTTTTTCCTCTTCTCTCTTTTTCTCCTGCTTAGCTCAGGTTGACCCCTTAGGTACCACCACATCCACCAAGTCTTTCTTGACACCCTCTTGGACTTCTGTACAAGCTAAATGCCTTTGACACAGCTCTTCTCACACTATAGGGTAACTGTTAACTTGTTATCTTTCCTACTAAACTGAGTTCCCCAGTGGCACAAACTGAATTTTGCACCCTTGACATCAGGTACAGCCTTAGCATGTAGCAGATGCTCAAAATCAAAATGTTGTTGTTGTTCACTTTATTTTTTAAGATTTTATTTCATTATTATTATTATTATTATTATTTAAGCAGAAGGGAGAGAGGCAGAGAGGGAGAGAGACAGAGAGGGAGAGAGACATCAATGTATGGTTGCTTTTCACCTGCCTCCAGCCACAGACCTGACTGGAGACCTGGTGTGCAACCTTGTTATGTGCCCTGCTGGGGAATCGAACCTTCGACCTTTGGGTTCGCAGGCCGGCACCTTATCCACTGCGCTACCAGCCAGGGCTCTCATTATTTTTTTAGAAAGAGGGGAAGGGAGAGAGACAGAGAGGGAGAGAGACATCAATGTATGGTTGCGTTTCACCTGCCTCCAGCCACAGACCTGACTGGAGACCTGGTTTGCAACCTGGTTATATGCCCTGGCTGGGGAATCGAACCTGAGACCTTTGGGTTCACAGGCCGGCACCTTATCCACTGTGCGTTGCTCAGTGGATAAGTTTGGATCATCGTTAGTGCCTGTTTCCCAATATTTATTAACTCTTCCTTTGGTTTGCACTGCAGATCACTGCATACATGTTTATATTTATCCCCTGAATATAAGCTCCTTCAAGATTGCATCATATCATATTCATCTTCATGTTTCCATCATATATAGAGCAGTGCTTTGCTTATAGTAAGAACTCAGTTTTCTCAGCTGCCTGAGGGTAAAATGAGGATAAAATCACTGCCACTCCATGGGATTACTATCAAGATTGATATAATGAAAAATAATTTGTGAATCTCAAAGTGCAATGCAAATGTTGGTTTGGATTCTTTGGGAGGGGTTTGGAGGAAGCAGCTGTGGTATTAAGAGATGTCTATTTGGAGTCACAGACTATAGGTTCAAATCATACCTTAAGCACAAACTGTGTCAGCTTGGATAAATTACTAAACCCTCCTGAGCCTTAGTTTCTATCTTTCCACATGTCAAACAGGAATAATGTCTACCTTGTTGGGTTATGGTGAAGATTAAATAAGAGAATGTATAGAAACATCAATATTGCAGTGCCTGGTGCATGATTGATGATCAGTACATGTTGTAACTGAGTCTGGTTTGATGGTGGGTTTTGTGAGTTGAATAAGGCTGACTTTCCTCAAACTTTAGCTCTAGCCCAGTCCCCAGGCCCCAAATTCTATCTGTTGGACATTTTTGGCTCAATGTTCCGCTGGTATACCAACTCACCATGTCCTAAAGGGAATTCAGCAGTTTCATGCTGGGTTAGCTTTCTCCTTCAACCCTCTATTCCTGTCAAGGTGACTTCTTCCTCCCAATCACAGAGGCCTCAACCCTGAAGTCATCCTTGACTAATCCTTTTTCTTCTCCTCAACCCCTCAAACAGTGGTTTGTCACCATGATCTGTCAACATTTCCTTGGAAATACATTACCCAACTCCCTTCCTCTCTACTCACATTGCCACTGTCACTAAAAACCCACTAGTCTGGTATTCCATGCTTCCCTGTAGACCTTCTTTGCTGGGACAGCCTCCTAATTGGCTACTCTCATTCAGCCTCCGCTCTCTTCCATCCAGGTGCTCCATTCACCTTCCTTAAACACTGCACTTACCAAGTCATTCTCCTGCTCAAGAATGAATAATGGCTCACTATTTCATATTGTTCTAAATATGGACAACTTAGCCCTGGCTGGTAGCACAGTGGGTAAGGTGCCGGCCTGCGAACCCAAAGGTCGCAGGTTCGATTCCCCAGCCAGGGCACATAACAAGGTTGCACACCAGGTCTCCAGTCAGGTCTGTGGCTGGAGGCAGGTGAAACGCAACCATACATTGATGTCTCTCTCCCTCTCTGCCTGTCTCTCTTCCCCTTTCTAAAAATGATTAAATAAAATCTTAAAAATAAATAAATAAATAAATAAATATGGACAACTTTACTAGCTCTCCAAGACCTACACTGCTGATCTACTCACCCAACTATGGATTCCAGAGAGCTACCATTTATAATTAGGCATACTTGCCCCTGCTTATTCCTTCTTTCTGGATATCTTATAACCCCTCTCACTTCCTTGTAGTCACTACAACCAATCTAGGTCTCCATACTTATTTCTCTAGATGGTGGACTAGATGAGATGAATCACATAAAACACCTAGCACAGTGTCTAGCCCATAGAAAGACCTCAGCAAATATTAGCTATAATTGTTATTTTAATAATATACCAAATATCCAACAATACTTTTAATTGACTAGAAGGGAGATGGGATTCTAAAAAGAGATAAGGGATTAGACACCAGGGGAGGAGAAGAGGAGGGAAAGGGTGGATCCGAGTGAGAGCTCAGATCTCAGGAGGGTGGAGAAGGCTGGCAGGCTGCTACTCACAGTACTGTAGTTGCTAAAGAGGCCCAGGGTGGGGGCCGGCTCCAGTGGGAAAGGCAGGATTTGCTTGAGGTCCAGCGGGGGCTGCATGATGGGGGTCTGCCGTAGCAGAGGGAGGGGCCCTGCCCGGCTCAGGCTGCCTAAAAGGCAGAGAAAACACATGAGACAGGAAGATTGAAGCCCATCCCTCCCACTCCCCAGCTGGGGTCCCCGCCCTCAGAAGTAGGACCCCCTTACATACACACTTCCCCTGCTTGCTGGCTCCAGAGCAATGGAGCACGGTGCCTGTAGGTCTGGGGGAGGGTGCAGATCAGTCCTTCCCTTCTGGGTGGTTTTCATTTCCCCTTTCTCTAGCCTCCCTCCTCCAAAGGCTATTGGGAATTAAACAGACCCATGAAGAGCACAGACTGCTGCAGCCTGCCTGCTGGACCAGCAGGACTTGGGAACCCTGAGCCCCTGGCCACTCCTTTCTTCTGGTTATGTTTCTCCCAGGGAATCCCAAAAACTAGGTTTCACCCCAAGGAGAACAGCCAGGTGGGTGACTCATTCCACTGCCCAGAGGGGGATATTGAAGCCTATTTGTAGGAGGGCTACTGAAACTTTCAGGCTCCCCAAAGAGTTATGATTTTGTCACAATTATAATCCTTAATTAACTGTCAACAACTCTGAGGTGGGTAGTAGGTGAGTGGCATTTGCTCTGGGAAGTGGACTGCCTGGGCCCTTTTCAGAGCCCCTTCCCAACCTTCCTGTCTTCCCCCATGCCCCTCTGTCTAACCAGGAGTGTTCAGCTCTAGCTCGGCAGGAGGAACTATGACCCGGCTTCTTGGGGGGAATGCCTTGGTCTGACCCAAAGGGGAAATGAAAGTCCAGACCAGCTATTCCACTACTCCCCTCCCCACTTAAACCTTCTCCTCCCTCCAGAGCCATGGGAGGAGCCCCACCAGGCTCGAAAAGGGTGGCCCAAGGGCCCTCAGGACCCCTCTGGGTTTCCACTGGCCCAGCTCCCTTCTTCAACCTCGCTGTCCACCAGTTGGGAAACTCTGGCTGCCCTTCACTGCTCCAGCAAGTCCCTGCCAGCAACAGGGGTTCCTAGGAACAAAGGCAAACCCAGGAGGCTGCAAGCTTGGGCCTGTCCTCCCTTGACCTTACTAGGACAGAGGGTCCCCCAGATCCTTTCTTGATCCCTCCATAGAGACTGCCCCTTTTCATACCTTTAGTTTCTGGTGCCTGCTGCCCCCAGGCAGTGGCCTGGCCCTGGCCCCCCAGGGGCCTGGGCCTGACAGCGTCCCCTTCTCTTGGTTCTGCCCCCTGCCCTCTCCCTTGCCAGCAACCCCCCCAGTCCAGTCAGTAAAATCAGCCAATCAGAGTCCTGCAAAAGTGGGGCAGAGGGGAGGGCGGGGGAGCAGGGATTAGGGGAATCTGAGGCGAGAGGGAGGGGGTGGGGAGGACTCAGGCACAGCTGGGGGCAGGGAGCTGGTCCAGAATGGTCTGGAGGGGTCTGTCTCTTCCACCCACTGCTAGGACTGGTTAGCCATGTTGCCTGAGTCAAAGAAGGTCAAGACTGAGGGAGTGGGCTCCAGGAGTCTAAAGGTTGAAGGAAAAGGCAGGATGCTTGGCTTTGGCCCTTGGGCATCTAGGGGTCTTTACAACCTGTGTTCATTCCCTATTTTTTTGTACACCCTGTGTCCATTCCCTGGGAATTGGGATGGGGTAGAAGGAGAAGAGGGAGAGAGGGAGAGAGACAGACAGATAAGAGAAAGTAACCGGGAATGGAAAAGACGGATAGGAGCAGGAATAAGTGACTGAGAAAGGGGACACAGAGACAGAGAGAAAAGGATAGAGGATAATGGGAAGATGGAAGAGAGTGAAAAGAGAGATAAAAACAGGGACACTGCTGAAAAGCTGGACACAGAGCTAGAGACTGGGGTAGAAAGACCAAAGGACAGAAAATGGAGAAGGACAGGACAGGGAGAGACAGACTAATGCGGTAGTTTAACCATATCCTCTTTCTGGTCTGTCCCCTCATAGCTTCTTTTCTCTGCACCCGGCCCCCTCCTGCCTGGCACATAAGACCAGGGCAGCCTTAACGAGCCCCGGGTGGCATCAGGAATGGTGAGAGAAACCTGAGCACTCCCAGAGTCCCAGGCACCCAGCAGCCACCCTTAGCAGCTGGTTTGGGGTTGGCACTTGCCTTGCCCCAGAGCACTAGAGACAGCAGCTCAGTTCCTTGACCCTTTCCGGGGTTGAGTATTATCACATTGAATCTCTGAGGCACTAATGATTTTATCGGGGTAGCTGATACTATTTTTCCCATTTGGCATGTGAGGAAACTGAGGATCAGAGAAGTTGAAAACTTGACTGATACCGCACAGCTTATAAGTATCAAAGCTGTGATATAAATCAAGATCTGTTGCACTCTCTAGCAAATTCTTTCTTTGCTATATACCCCAAAGGACTCCAGTCTAACTCTGAAGCAAAGATCTGAGAGCAGACTTCTTATTCAAGGAGAGGAAGGGGAGAGCATGTTACATCCACTTCCTGTGATTGGAGGAAACTAGGTAGCAGCCACTCAAGTTTCCTACAGCCAGCAACTCATCTTTTCCACTGACCTGAGCCCTGGGGTAGGGAGGTTAGAGAGGGTGAAGGAGGTGGGAGAAGGGGTGAAATAAGGATGGAGTGAGGGAAGGAAGCAAGGTAGGCAGAGGTACAGATGGCAGCTCATAGGACAAATGGGCAGAAGCAGGGCTCTCAGTTTCAGGTAGTCCAAGACTTAGTTCCCTCCCCCATTCTCTTCCCAAGAATAATAATACTTGCCACTTTTTGAGGGATATAGTTGCCAATATATGCCAGGCACTTTGCATACATAGTCTCTCTGCAGATGGAGCCACTGCTCACTTGCTGGGTGATTAGCTAGTTTCTCGGACTTATTTCTCATTTGTTCAATGAGAGCAACAGTGTCTCATGGAGTTGTTGAGAGGATTGAACAAATCCATGTAGAGTGCTGGCATGTCACAAGGGAGCTCAATACATATATGTTTGCTAAATAAACGAATCCTTATCTTACAGATGATGACAATCAACTCAGAGAGGGGGAGTTAGTTAACTAAGGTCACCCAGCTAGTGAGGGATTTGAACCTGTATGTCTGGCTACAGACACATGGCTTTCAAGTACTATCCATTTCTAGGTAGATTAGGGATCAGGGTGGGGGGTGGGTGGAGGCAGGAAATGAAGTAGGGGATTCAGGATTTCTGTTATTTGGTTAGTCGAGGACTTCAGGCAGGTTTGCAAGACGGGGTGGAGAGCAAACTGCAGTGTGCGTGCGTATGTGTGTGTGCAAGCAATTGTGGGCGGGCAGGCAGGCAGGGCAGGGAGGAACTGGGGCCTGGCTGGGGCAGGTCACTCCAGAGGGTAGCTCATTAGGGTAATTACCTCCAACAGATACAGCCCCACCCAGCTCTATGGGGAACTGCCAAATGCTTTATTAAAGGCAGTTCCCAATGAGCTTTAGAGGGGTAAACTCTCAGACCCTTGGACAGATGCCCATCTGCCCATTTCTATGCCCTGTCTTGCCCTAAGCACTTTGATCCTACTTCGGGTTTCCCTCCAGCACCAAGCCACAACTGACTCCTTCCATCCTACTGGGGTCTGGTCTTTTTATTCCCCAGAAATTCTTGCCTGGTAGAAGCCCCAGCCCCTTGGCTATCTGAGGTTGGGTATGGGGCTTTAAGCCTTCATGGCAAAGAATGGGAGTGTCTGCCATGAGTTGGCTCAGGGAGTGGCCCAATACAGGTAGGAACATGAGCCAGGAAAGGTGTGATGGTAGGGCCGTGGGTTGGTGCTGGTGTGGAGAATGAGCCAATATGAGATTCAGATTAGACAGAGGTATCAGGGTTAGGGCTGCAAATTATGTTAGGACCCAAGGAGGTGAAATGCATGAGAAATTAAGACTTCGGGGCCAAGGGAGAAATTAGATTGGAGTCTGGACTGGGGTCTCTTCTCTAATCAATCTGTTTTCCTCTTCAGGACTTTTGGCCTCTTCTACCTCCCCAGAAATGCCTAATATTGGGGATTGAGGGGAGAGCCTTGAAACCCTGGGTCTTGCTTTCTTGAGCAAGTCCCACGTACATGTCTCCTTTAGCCTCAATTTCCCCCATCTTGGCAAAAGGCAGGCTGAGGGCTGGAAAGGCTTTGAAGTCAAAGATGAAAGTAACAAGGGGATGATTAAGAACAACTACTCAAAACATCCCTAATAACCTGGGGTAGATGTGTGTGTGTGTTGGGGGAGGGGTGTTGGGGTGGGGTGGGGGTGGTCAGGGCCTAAGGAAGAAGGTGGCCAGGAAGGGAAGTGAGAAAAAAAACCCTGGGACATCTTCGAAATCTGACAGGAAAGGGTTCCTCCTTCACCACACTGGGGGCCCTGCTGGAGAGGCCAGTAGGAATGGCCTGGAACAGATAACCTGAACCCAGGGCCACCACCTTAAACCTGGGCCCGCTAGCCAGGATGGGCCTTACTTGCTGGGCAGGGTTGCCATGCACCTAGACTCAGTAGATCTTAGCATTCAGAACCTGAAAACCTTAGTATGGGCTCTGAGGGTGGGTCCTGAGCCCAAGCTGGCAGTTTCTTCCTTCTTCTATTCTTCCCTCAAAGAGGGCAAAGATGTAGGGGCCTGGGCCACCAGGCTTCCTGCCCCTCTATGGTTGGGCACAAGGAGGGAGTTAATAACAGTGTCTTCTAGGGAGATTTTGGGGAGGGGATTCCAATTGGTAATCCAGGCATTCTTCCTGTGGTGGGATTTTGGTCTGATTTGAGCAGGCCCCTGAGGTCCTCTTTAGGTCCTATTGACCAGGGGAAGTATGGCCTCATGCCTAGGGTGGACTAGCACCACCTGGGCCTGTGCTCCAGGTGGAGCCAGGGTACAAGGAATTGCACATGTTGCAGAAATGGAGCCTGTGCTCTGGAGACCTGATTCCGAGTTGTGTTGGTGAGGGTCACACTCTAGGGTAGTCTTCATGGATGGATGGGAATCTCTTTCCTGTTAGAGATACCCTTGGGAAGGAGGCAGGCAACTAGTCAGTCATGACTGTGTCCCTTCAATTCTTTAATAGCTATTTTGGAGTGCCAGGTTGAGAGGGTCAGACATGAAGTGATAAGAGAGTGAGAAGATTCAGGAGAGGAAGAGGAAGAGATGGGGGAAGATAGGAAGAAGGGGATAAAGACAGTTAGTGGAAAGTCAACAGGGGTCAAATGCAAGAAGAAAAGGAAAAGCCAAGGACATAAACAGCAGAGAGCTGAGGCAGGAGCCAGGCAAACCCTGGGGCACCAGCATGGAGCCAGGTGTCCCCAGCAGGGGAGGGGAGACCACAGGTGTCTGGGCCTGGTTGGTGGGGCTCCCACCATAAACAGAGCCCAGGAACTGACCTAGTTAGGGCAGATGTCAGAGGTCAGAGAACAGAGCAGGCCTTGGGACTATGTGGAGGCAGGGGCTGGAGCCCAGCTGATGAGGAGTCCAGCACACAGCTCATTTGTCCCTTTCCTCCCCCACCCGGGGTTCCCTTTCCATGTAGGTCATGAGGACGGGGTGGCTGAAGGGCTGTCAGAGCCCTGGGGGAGTTTCCCTCCCCCATCCTTATTCTTTCTGTTGCCCCTTCCTCTCCTGGGGCCCCCTCCCCTCCACAAGACAGAGATGGGGCTGGGGTGGGGGAAGAAGGAAGAAGGAAGCCGGGAAGGAAGGGCCCAGGCAGCTAGAGCAGGGAGAGAGAGGGGCAGGTCCTGGCGTGTTGGGGCAGGATGGCTGCGGAGACAGGATCTGAACCGCAGGGGCCCTGGGATGGACAGTTTTCCCTCCTCTTCTTCTCCCCAGCCCCCTTATCTTCAGCGTTCGGTTTCCTACCTCCCACCACACACACCTCGAAGCTACACCCACCATCTTCTCCCCCCGCCCGCCCCCTACTTCCTCCTTTCCCTCTTATCCTGGGCCCAGAAGGATGTCGAAGTGCCAGAACTAAGGGTTGGGGGAGACAGGTCAGAACCTTCCCCTCTACTTCACCAGGCCAGGACAAGACCCCCTCCCCCAGCCTCTCGTAGACGGTCATGTAATATTCATGAGTCTCATGAATACGCAATATTCTCATTATGGGTAGGGGGTCTCACTCAGTTCTATCTGCTCCTTTACCACTCGTGAGATTACCAGGAGAAGCGGCAGCTTGGGGAAGAGGGGAGGAGGAGACCCCAGATGTGGAGCCAGATGAAGGGGGAGGGGGAACCGGTCGCTGACGGGCGGCCGCAGTCACCGCGGTGCCGGGGAGGTTGGAGGGGGGGTGACCTACTGAGAGGGACCCAGGAGCCTGGAGCCCGGAGCTGTAGAGCACACTCACCGAGGATCATGCTGGGGACCCAGGTGCCTGGGGTTCCGCGTCGCTCTGTCCCGGGGGCCGTTCTGGCCGGGCTGGGGGTACCGGGGGAGGAGTCAGGGGAGGAGCCGAGGTCGGTCTAGGCGGAGCGGGGGTGGAGCCCACAGCAGGTGAAGAGGGGAGGAGGGGTACCCGGGCACCCAGGGCTCCGTAAGGGGGCGTCCTGGCGGCTCCTCTCTTCTTCCCGCTTTCTTTTCTATTTGCTACCCCTGGATCTCCTAGATTTACTGTGTCACTGCAGCCAAGGCCAGGAAACAAGTCATCTAGAAGAGGGTGTGAGGTGATGAAGGAAGCTGGAAACTAAGATGCCTGGGTTCCTGGGAAAGGTTGAGTCTGAGGGCGGGAGGTCTGGTCATGGGCTGATATGGATTGGAGGATGCCTAAGTACTCTGGGGAGGAGTGGACCCCAGGTTGGATAGGTCACCTTGATCCTCTCCCAAGTGATGGGCTGAGGAGAGTTGGAGGTGGGGTTCAGAGAATATTTTGGGTCCTAGTTTATTTCTCTCACTTTAGAACAGGATGCCTTGAGGACTAGGTCTCAGGTTAAATGTGGGGTCGAAGATGGTTACCAGGCAGATCTATTGCCTGGGGTCCAAATGCCTAGGTCCTGTGAAAAGAATGTAATAAATGGATCCAAAAAGTTGGAAATAGAAGCTTAAGATAGATCATTAAGGCAACCAAAAGATGACAGATAATCCAGAACTCAGGTTCAGTTTTGTAGAGATGACATGGATTGGAGTGGGGATAGGACTATCTATCCAGGGCCTGAACCCAGGGTACTCCCCACTAAAATGAACTTGAATTGAAGAGGACTGGTGGGAGGTGTTTGGTGAGGTGGAAGGGAGGATGGAGGATAGGACAGAATGTATGGGCTGGGGAGAATGTCTAGGGTAGGTGGAGTACAGGACACTGGATGTATTCTAAGGACCGGCAAAGGGACTTGGTTGGAGGCAGGCAATTGGGACACACACATAAGGCTGGAGCCTGGGAGTCTTCAAGGTGTCTGGGGAAGATGCAGCTACTGTAGCCTGGACCTGTCTGTACCTGCCTCAAGAGGGAGGGTGGCAAGAGGCCCTCCCAGAATTCCGAGCAGCCAGAATCAGGCCAATTCTAGACAGGGAAAGGAGGTGTGACTGGGAACTAGAAAGCTTAAAATTTAGGGAGGGTGGTGCAGGAAGGAAGAGGTCAGTGGAAAGGTGGCAGGACTGGAATCTTGGAACACTAGGAAGGGAAGGGTACTGGGGACTAGCATTCCTGGGTTCTGCAGGGAAGTTGGGACTACATGGCTAATTAGGGTACAGGAAGTTCAAGTTCCTGTTTCTGGGCCTCAGCTGTCTCTTGTCCTCACCTCACTGATCTGGTTGAAGAAAAGGTCTTTTTCTGCACCTGTGGAGATGCACTAGCTCAAGGGCAAGAGAACACTGGGGTTGTCAATACATTGGTCTTGTTCTAATCCAGAGGCTCAGAGATCTTAGGGTACTACGGCCTTGCTGTTCAAGTCTGATCTTAGGGGAGAATGTGGGGTCTCTGAGCCCATCAAAGGTCATCTTGCTCCAGATCTGACCTACCACCATGCCATTCAACCCTAGCATCACAAAGGTTGCTTTTTCCCAGACCTTGTTACCTACCCCTCACACATACTGTACACTTCTCCATGCCTCTTCCTATTCTTTCTCCTTCTGGGCGGACTTTTAGAATAAACCAGGTATAGCTGGTTAGTAATAGAGGCCCCTTTGCCCTCAAGCCTTGTCCACCCTTCCACACTGCCCTAGAGACTGTGAGTTAGGGAGGTCTCAGAAGGGGATGCTTAGCTTACCAAGGGGAGGCAGCTGGCTGGAGGGCGGGGTGACCTTGCAGGCAGCTGAGTGTGTGTGTGTGGGGGGGTAGTGTGGGGTGAATTCATTATTGATGAGCCCTGCACCCCGGGCTACTAATGAGCCCAGGCCGGCTGCTCTAATTGATGTCAAGAAACTTGAGACCCCCAGATCATCTTCCTGCCTGCCAGCTGCCTCTCCTGAGCCCCCTCCCCCACCCCCTCCCTGTACCCCCAGATGCTCTGTTCCCTTTCCAGGGCCTCCTTTCCATCTCCACCAACAGACAAGGAGAGGGCTCTGGCCTCCTAGCTCCTCATCCTCGGGTCCCTCTGGATCAGAGATGGGAGGGGCTGACATGCTCTGGAGGGGCTGGGCGTTAGGGAAGGGAAAACAGACCATAGCCTGCAAGTTCAAGGACAGAGGCTGGTGCTAGATTACATCTGCAGCATTTCTGAACCTAAGAAGTTCCTTATATTGTGAGAGACCTTGTTACTCTCTGAGACTCAAAGGTACCGGCTCTACTCACACCCATGACACCAGCCCAATATTCAAAGCCCATTTTCCTTCCTTGTTTCCTCCTCACAACAGTGTAAGAAATCTCAGATCTAGCCCCTGAAGTTTGACCCTTACCCATCCCTCAAGAGGGGAGTATGGGATTTCTTTCCAGGAGAATTCCCAACTGCTATCCTTGTATATAGTGGATGGCTCTTTACCTCATCAACTGTCTTCTTCCCCATCAGTCCCTCTTCATTTATAGGTTCTGGGAAGAAGTTCCTGAGGTACAGAATTATTAAGAAGTCACAGATTGGACTGTAGAGCAGGCTCGATCTCCTAGGACAGATACTATGAGGTGGGGCAGGTATTGCTAGGTAAGAGCCTAAGTTAATAAGAATAGTCCTGGTGTCCTGGCTGGTGTGGCTCAGTGGATTGAGCACCAGCCTGTGAACCAAAGGGTCACTGGTTCAATTCCCAGCCAGGGCACATGCCTGGGTTGCATGCCAGATCCCATATGGGGGTATGTGAGAGGCAACCACATATGGATGTTTCCCTCTCTCTCTAAAATTTAATAAATAAAATCTTAAAAAAAAAAAAAAGAAAAAGAAAAAGTAAAAAGAATAGTTCTGGTGATGGAGGAGGAGGTTGTGAAGGACCTCATACCCTCCCTTTCCCAAATTTCCATAAATTTGTAGCTCTGCTGCCTTCTGGTGGCTGAACTCTGGTCTAGCATGACATGCATATCTTCGCTTTCAACAATTCCATTAGAATTTTAGCACCCCTCTCCTTTTTCTTCCTGCATGTTAAGACAGGCCTTGAAGAGACAAAGGACCCTGAGGGGCACCCTCTCTTTTCTTTTCAAAGACCCGAACCTTACAGCATGTTGGTTAAGGAGGAGGGCTTTCACAGTCAGGCAAGGCTGAATTTGACTCTGCTCTGAAACTCACTGTGTGACTGTGGGCAAGTTATATAACCTCTCTGGACCTCAATTTCTCCTTATGTAAATGGGCCTAATTGTACCTACTTCACAGGATTATTTATAGACCTTAAAGAAGATAATGTATGTATACATTTAATACTCCCTCTACCCACCAGCATACAATAAGCAATAAAAACAAAACCAAACCCTGATTTCTTTTGACTTAGTTCTGAGGCTTTTTCTCTCAACCCATTTCATCATTCTGATTTAGGGAAACCTAAGTGAATCTTCTACGCCATCTTTCTCCACCTTCAACTTGGACCTCTCCACTTTGAATTCTTCCCTAATCCTCAAAGAGAAGGGATTTCCTTTTCTTTCTTGGGGGTGTTAGGGACTAGATTTAGTGGGGTTGAATGATGAACAGAGAGTCAAGATTTCCTTCCTTTCCCCACTTCCATCATTTCTTTCACCTAAGAGAAGGGAACCCCAAAACAAGTTTCATCGTTCCTGGGAGTTATAATCTTGGTTCCCAGTGGAAGAAGCTACAAAACAGATTTTTCCTACCCACCAAGCTGTCTGGTTCCAGGATGGTTTTGGAAAGAGTATAAAGGAGATTCCAGGTCTGGTCAGTGGGAGCACTGGGCCGGGTTTATTGCACTGCAACAGAGTTTAAATAAGTCCCGGGTGTCCCGTGCTGAGGTGAGGGGAGGGTTGGGCAGGGAGAGGAAGGGCAGCATCAGTGCAGCTGGTGGGAAAAACCCAAATTCTGCAGGCCCAGGACAGTGGGCTCCCTTTCTCCAAGGAACTGGGAGGGCCTGCCTTTGGTCAGGCTGAGGTTCCAGATCTGTTGCCATCATGGCCCCTTCAGAGTCCTGGGCAATTCCTGACTTCTCCTGAGTCAGCTGTGGATTGGGCCTCCAGGCCCAGGTGTCTGGTTCAGGCTCAAATATTGCCCTGGATCTGCCTGGTTAGGTTACCAAAGTCTGAGTCCGAGTCCCAGACCAACCCCAGGCCCCAAGTTCAATCTGGCCGCATTAGAGTTCTGATTCTCCTTGGAGCTAGTTCTGGGCCAGCATTGATCCTTGTCTGGGATCTGTCCTGAGCTGGTCTTGGGGCACCATCCACAGTTAGTGTTCCTTATTTGCCCACCAGAGTGGGGGCTGTCCAGAGCTGGAGCTGCCAGATCTTACTCCTCAGGTTCCATTCCAGGTTGTTAGCTGGGGCTTCCTGGGGAGCTCTGGCAAAGCTGAGAACAGATCTTTTCAGGCTGGAGCTGGACAGAAAGTCCTGGTGGCAAGTCTGGCCAGAGAACTGTGTTTGGATTCCCCAGTTCTGGTTCCAAGTTGTTTTTAGGAAACTCTCTCCAAAAAGCAAAGGCTGCAGGGAGGCTGGGGGCCTCTGTCCTGGATCTGAGTTCCCCCATCCATGAGGAGGCCATGTGTAAACGAGGGTCCTTCACAGTGCATGGGGGCGGGGATCCCCAGCTCCTCATCTACCATCTCTGGCCCTTCAAGTATGTCTCTGGGCTGGGGAGAGGAGCTTCTCCCTGGCCATCAGCACCTTCAGGAAGCACCCAGCTCCCTCCCTGTCATTTGACTAAGGGTGAGGGGACTGAGCCTTCAGGATTGGAGTCTGGGATTAGGAGGAGTCAGGCATCAGAGGTGGCTGGAGGCTTCAACTGAGCTTTTTCCATAGCGGTGCCATATGGGAGGGAACGCTTGAAGAATCCGAGCTAATAAAGGGGAAAGAAGGAAGACTTTAGATACTCTGGCTCCCATTTCTCCCCAGATCTTAACCCAAGAGGAAATGAAGTGGACTCTAGTGCTTTCAATCAACCTGTCTTGCAAAAGTGACCTAAATTCAGGTTGTTAGATTTACCTCTTCAAGAGGTTCAATGGGCCAGGAGGGCTAAGGCTGGGGGTGCTTTGATACAAAGAGGCCTTTTCATTAGTGCCACAAAAATGCCCACACATAAGCCAGGGATAGCAAATAGATTTGAATTCAAGTTCTATGAAATTTGTTCCAAAAGTATCAGCCACACAAACTATTTTAATTATATTGATATTGGCCTGATACTTTCAGGACAGACCTCCTAAGTCTGACTGCCTAGTATTGGCTGCCTCTTCAGGAGCCACAGCTAGGGTATGATCAATTAGTGATAGCTGCCATGTATCTTTGAAGGAAGTGACAGCACAAGTGCCATATATTTGCCACTTGTGAGTAACAGTGATTTTGCAAGTATAGGCAAACTATTCAGCTTGATTCAAGAGACTCTTTCTAAGATAGGGACTGCAGAATGAAGGGAAAAATCCTATAGGCAGGGTCAGGAATGGGACGCATGTGGTTAGGGCATAGGTGCAGACAGGTGGCTAGAGAATTCATCTGGAAGTAGATGCTTGGGATTACGCTGGGTCATGGGCAGAGCCTGATGAGAAGGTGGCCAGGTTTCAGGTAGAATGTGACTGACCTTGTAGAGGATGTAGATGAGCAGACCTAGGAGCAGGAGGCCAATAAGGATGGCTAGGATAATGATCCACAGTGGAACACCGTGGCTGCCTTCTGCCTTGGTCCATAGCACAGCTGTGGCCACCTAGGGAGCAAGTCAAGAGAAGTCACTTAAAAGTCATTTTTCTTCCCACCTACATTTGGCTGCCACTCACCATTGGACCTGGACCCACCTTTTACCTCCCATCTTGGACTAACAGAATCCTGAACTTCAAAATTCATATATATATATATATTTTAAAAATTTAAAAGATTTTACTTATTATTTTTAGAGAGAGGGGTAGGGAGAGAGGCAGAGAAAGACATCAATGTGTGGTTGCCTTTCATCTGCCTCCAGCTACGGATCTGGCTGGAGACCTGGCTTGCAACCTGGCTATGTGCTCTGGCTGGGGAATCAAACCAGCGACCTTTGGGTTTGCAGGCTGGCACCTTATCCACTGTGCCATCAGCCAGGGCTCAAAATTTATATTCTTAAAAAAATATTTTATTTACATATTAAAAGATTTTATTCAATAATTTTTAGAGACAGAGGAAGAAAGAGAGAAAAACAGGGAGAGGAACATCAGTGTATGGTTGCCTCTCTCATTCCCCCAACCAGGAACCTGGCCTGCAACCCAGGCATGTGCCCTGACCAAGAAGTGAACTGGTGAGTCTTTGGTTCACAAGATGGCACTTAACCCACTGAACCACACCAGCCAGGGCAACATTTAAATTCTTTTTTTTTTAAAAGACTTTATTATTTTTAGAGAGAGAGGAAGAGAGGAAGAGAGGGACAGAGACATCAATGTATGGTTGTCTTTCACCTGCCTCCAGCTATGAACCTGGATGGAGACCTGGCTTGCAACCTAGTTGTGTCATGGCTGGGAATCGAACCAGCCACCTTTGGGTTCACAGGCCAGCGCCTTATCCACTGTGCTACCAGCCAGGGCCAAAACTTAAATTATTTTATTTTATTTATTTTTAGAAAGAAGGGAAGAGAGAGAAGCAGAGAGGGAGAGAGACATCAATGTAAGGTTGCCTTTTATCTGCCTCCAGGCACAAACCTGACTGGAGACCTGTTTTGCAACCTTGTTATGTGCCCTGGCTGGGGAATCGAACCTGGGACCTTTGGGTTCGCAGGCCGGCACCCTATCCACTGTGCTACCAGCCAGGCCCAAAATTTAAATTCTTAAAATGTGCATTATTGTCTCCTACTTTTGGGCCTTCACACTTGCTAATTTCCTCTCCCCAGAGAATATTCCTTTCCTGAGTCCTTAGCCTGGTAGTTCAGGTCTCAGCTTAAACATCATTTCTTTCAGGAAGCCTTTCCTGACCCTGCAAGACTGTATTCAAGTATGCCTATGATGTGGTCCCATAAATATTCTGGTACTTGTCACATTGCATTCTTATTGCCCACTAGCCCATGAACTCTAGGGGTGAAGATGCCCTGTTCATCTGGCTTATCATCATATCCCTAGCACAGGACATAGTAGATACTCAATAAATATTTGTTACAATAACAAGGCCAGCCCCAATCTATGTCCTAGTCCTAGTGCCCAGCCCAGCACTCTGAGCCCTATCTTCCTTGGCCCAGACCTTTGGCACTGGACCCACCAGAAGTTCTTTTCGAGGAAGTTGCTGAGGCAGGATTCGGTAAGGCATCTTCAGGGCTTCATACACAGCTTCACACTGCAGGTTAAATGGCTGGTGCTCTCGCTGTGGGTGGAAGAAAGGCATACAGGGCAGTCCCTGCTTGGGATGTAGAGGACATAGGGCTCCCTATGGTATGGATCAGGTTCTGATATTTCTGTATTTCAGGCTCATTCCTTCCTGAAACTCTACATTCCTTAGATGATAAATGTGTAATTGAATAGTTACCACTAAATAATGCATAATTAGATGACCACATATTCAAAAGAATTTTTTTTGAATCATTAATGTGGGTTAAGCACCTAGGACAATACCTGGTCCATGCTGTGCACTTCATAAATGACTGCTCTTTACTATCCTTACATCTACTTGACTCTCTGCTATAGATTCATCTTTCATCTCTCTTGTTTTAAATCATTCTCTGCACACTGGTCTCACTCCAGCCCTCCCACCTTTGCATGAACCAGGAGTTGTCACTCTTCCCAGTGTGGCCACTAGGTGACGCCAAGGGCACAGCCCTGGACCAAACGAGGGCAGGAAGGGGAGTTGGAGTGCCTGGGTCCCATTCCTGAAAAGGATGTGGGTAGGGTAGTGGGGAAAAGGAGCATTAGTCCAGGCAAGCCCGAAGGTCAGGGCAGAGGTAAAGCTCCCTTACCTGCAAGAAGGTCTTGGCCCTGACTCTGAAATGCAGTTGCAGACTTCGGCTCTCTTGTCGGTGGAGCGGCCCAAGCTCACAGCGCAGCCTGAAACACTCCGCTTCTGGGCATTTCTGGGAAGAAAGAGGAAGTTTGAACCTGAAATCCTGCCTTTTGAGAACTCAAACAGGTACTTAACGCTTGGGCCCAGACTTCATTTCCAGGATGACTTACCAGGATCTGAGGCCCTGAGGAGGCAGGGCTCTGGCCTGGAGCTTCCCGTCTTTGCAGCCTGTGGTCCTGGGACTCCTTGGAACCCAAATGGAAGAGGAAAGAGACTGTTAGCTGCCTCTTTCACCTGATTACAGCATCTAAATCAGCCTGCACCTGGGTTCCAGGACGCCTTCAACCTGTTCTTTTATCCATTCAACTGACTGCCTCCAGTGGCAAATCAAGCTCAGTGTGAAACATGGAAATGAGTAAGACTTGGACCTTGGAGTTTACAAGGAAGAGATGTATAAATAAATAATTGGGTCCCGGTCCCTGTCTTAAGGCCTTCACATTGGCTGTTCCTTCTTCTTGGAATGCTCTTCCAAGTCTTCACAGACCAGTTCACCTTTATCTTTCAGCACACAAGAGGTTTTTCCTGATGACTCAGTCTCTAGTCCCCACTGCACCCCAGAATGTTAGCACTGCACTTTTATTACTTTTCAATACCTATTTATCTTTTTAATTTTTTTAAAAAAATTTATTGTTGTGTATTACAGCCATCCCCCTTTTGCTCCCCTCTGTCCCCCTCCCCACCCACCCATTCCCCCCAAAATCAATCACACCTGTTGTCCATGTCCATGGTTCCTTTATACTAGGTTCTTATCTAAGTTGCTCCCCTTCTTTGCCTCTGCCTTCCCCCTCCCCCCAACCCCGTTCCCCCTGACCACTGAAGGCCTATTCCTTGTATTCATATACTTGGTTCTGTTTTGTTTGTTGTTAGTTTTGCTTATTATTGTCCCGTAATGGGTGAGATCGTATGGTATTTGTCCTTCACTGACTGGCTTATTTCACTAAGCATAATACTCTCCAGTTCCATCCATGTTGTTGCAAAGGGTACAAGTTCCTTCTTTCTTTCTGCTAATATAGAATTCCATTGTGTAAATGTACCAAAGTTTTTTGATCCAATCATCCACTGATGGGCACTTAGGCTGTTTCCAGCACTTGGCTATTGTAAATAGTGCCGTAGTGCCGCTATGAACATAGGTGTACATAGGTTCTTATGAATTGGTGATTCAGGATTCTTTGGGTATAGTCCAAGTAGTGGAATTGCTGGATCAAAAGGCAGTTCCATTTTTAGTTTTTTATGGAAACCCCATACTGTTTTTCACAGTGGCTGCACCAGCCTACATTCCCACCAACAGTGCACGAGGGTTCCCTTTGCCCCACATCCTCGCCAACACTTGTTGTTTGTTGATTTGCTGATGATTGCCATTCTGACAGGTGTGAGGTGGTATCTTAATGTAGTTTTAATTTGCATCTCTCTGATGACTAGCGACGTTGAGCATTCTTATCTTTTTAATTTTTATTGCCTATTATTCTTCACTAAAATATAAGTTCCATGAGAGTGGGACCTTGCCGGTTTTGCTTGCTGCCATATTTCCTGAGTCTATAATAGAGTTCAGTACAGGCACTCATTTAATTGAATATTGCTAATGAAGAAACAGGTATGGGGCCCCAGGGGGGCAGATCTAAAGTCTTCCCAGAGGAGTTGGCACTGAACTAGGCTCTCAGAATATGCTAGAGTAAGAAATAAGGGAAGGATATTTCAGGCAGAATGAGGTGTCTGTGGGCCTTTTGACCCCGCCCAATGGTCTAAGAGCTAGCTTCAGGCACATCCTAATTGGCTCTTCTAGGCCCCCAGTGACCTTCCCCAAACCTCTCAGCCTTGGCCCCTCCCACATGCTAGCTTTCAGTCCTCTCACCTCTAGGTGCTCTGAGTTGAGGAGGTGACTAGAGGTACAGTTGCTGAGTCCAGTAAACCTGGTCATGTAGAGGAGCTGCTGACCCTCCAGAATCTGGGGACAGCTGAGTTCCAGCACACCCCGACTGATGGAGCTGGGGCCCAGGTTGATGAGCTGAGGAGAGGAGAGCATAGTCATCACAAGAAGGAAGAGGACGATTCTGCCCCATTGAGATGCTGGGTCACCATGGCCCACTATACAAGGTGGGGGGACCCAAACAAACCCCAGGAATTATCTTCTGCAGGGCAGGCCCCTTGTAGTACAGGCTTCCCTCTCAGGGTGAGTGTTCAAGGAACCCATCTGTATCAGTGTACCAGCCGGCGCACGTTGTTGTGAGATAACAACGTGGGTAAAATTTTTTGAAGACTCTCTCAATGCATTTGCCCATTTCATGATGGGTGATTTATGAGCGCACCTGCCCACACCAGGCTGAGTGTTCAGCAGTTTTTGACCAAAAATGGCATGACCCTCGTGCCCCTCCTTCCCTATTCACTTGATCTCTCCCTGAACAAAATTTTTTGTTTCCCTAGATGAAAAAATGTTCTCAAAGGGAAACATTTTGCTGATGTGGAAGAGTGAAATAAAAAATGGCAGAAGCACTAAAAGGCATCAAAATCAATGAGTTCAAAAACTTGAGCAATGGAAAGTCTTGACAGGTATATTGTATCAAATGGAGAGTACTTTGAAGGGGACTGAAGTTTAAACATGTAAGAATAAATATACAATTTTTTACAAATAAATTTTGGTGTTTTTGGTCCTCCCTTAAATGTACCCTGCTGCAAGCCTCCTATCTCAGGAGTCAAAGAGGACATCAATGGGCAGAGACGAAATCCTCTCCAACGAATACTCATGGAGGTGGCATCTTCCCTGCCAAGTCACTCAACTGGCGGGGTCTTTCTTTTGGCTACCTCTCACAACTGACCCTACCCAGACCTTTACATATCACTGCTCCTCCCTCCTTTCTTCCCTCCAGTCCTTTATTCTGGTCCCAGCCATCTGTCACTTATACTAGCTCCGCCTTCCCCATCATTTACTGTGGCCTCACCCCTCCACTCCCAGCTGCCTGCCCTGGTCCTAGTCTTCCCAGCCTCTATCCCTCCTCACCTCATAAACGTGGTGGACAGCAGGGCCCAGATCCTCTTCCTTCTGAGGCTGCTCTGGGGGATGCCAGTCGCTCACTGGGAATAGCACTGCTTCAGGCTTGGAAACACTATAAGGAGGAAGGTGGTTTAGAGCAGGGGTCCCCAACCGTGGGGGCACTGGTCCTTGGCATGTAGGGAACCTGGCTGCAGGCAAAGCGCCTGAGCTCTGCCTCCTGTCTCTTCCCCGTGCATCCACCTGGCCAGTGAGCCAAGCAAAGCTTACCTGAGCTTCACCCCCCACTCCCACCGCTGCCCCCGCACCCTATCTTCCACAAAATGGGTCCATGGTGCCCGAAAGGTGGGGACTGCTGGTTTAGAGCACAGTGGAAGGGACCCCACATGCGTCCTTTTCTAGAAGTCCATCCTGTCCTCCCAGAGAGGTCCCATTTTGCCTGGGCACTGACCCATTCAGTGAGACCTGGGCTTGAGCCTCCACCAAGAGCCGGAAAGAAACCACTTCGCTTTGCGAGTTGTTGAGATTCTTGCTGTGGGATGGAGAGACTGAGGTGGTGCTGGAGCCCAGCCAGGGAGAATCCAGCTAGCTCAGGCCCCACTCCCACCTGGCAGTAGCCTGGCCCCTCCTATTCCCTACCTGAGAATCTGGAAGTCAAACTGGATCATTTTCTTTGTGTCCCGGAGGTGAGGAACTGTGAACCGAAGGCCACTCCAGAGCTATGGGACAGGGAGGGAGAACAGAGGGGCTGTTAATCTGGGTATTTGCTTTACCCCAATTCCAGCTATCCTTCCCTATTTCACAGCACTGCTCTGAATGGGCTGGTCACTATCGGCTCAGGTCCTCACTCCAGCCCCAGACTTACACTGGCTCCTGCCTTCATGGGGTTGCCCAGGTCACAAACCAGTAGACGGCTCTGGTTCACGGCAAAGTAGTCACAGCTCAGGCTGGAAAAGTTCTGGAGATGGGGGATGGAGTGCAGGTAAGGTTTTGGGGCCCCTCTCTGTCAGGGTTGCCTTCCAAGCCCCATCTTCGAGTCCCCCCTGGGAGTTTACTCATACCCCTGGGTGTCTGAGGAGTCCTGAGTACTCAGCCTCTGGAGGAGCAGTGACCCGAAGCTCAGCCTCATAGGCGCCACCCTCACCCACGTTCTGGGCATGGAAAGTTAGGTTCAGAGAGTTCTTGTCACCCAAGTACACATGGTTCTGCTCCCTGGAGGGGGCACACAGGATAAGGGACACCGGAATTAATCCCCAAACTAGGGGATTAATAACAATAATAACATAACAATAGCCCTGACTGGTGTAGCTCAGTTGGTTGGGCCTCTTCCTACAAAGTGAAAGGTCATGAGGGCACATGTCTGGGTTACAGGCCTGGTCCTGGTTAGGTTGGGGTGCACATGAAAGAGATGAGCGATTGATGTTTCTCTCACACACCAATGTTTCCCTCCCTCTCTTTCTCCCTCCCTTCCTCTCTCTAAAAGAATAAATAAAATCTTTAAAAAAACATAATAATAGACATTATTTACTAAATTCTAATTCTATGGCAGGCACGAGATTAGATGCTTTATGTAAATTACTTCATTTAATTCTTCCAAAACCTAGAGAAATAGATGCTATTATTTCCACTATATGGATGAAGCTGAAATTCAGAGAAGTTGAGCAATTTCCCAAGGTCACACAGCTAGCTAGTATGTCCCCATTGTACTTTTTCAGGTTCAGGTACTTGCAAGTTTCATGTGTCTTGTTCAAGACCTTGGTATATGGAACCCTCCAACTTCATGTTAGCCTTCACTTACCCAAACACTTCCAGCTGCAGGTCTGGCACACAGATGTTGTCCTCTCCACAGTCTAGTAAGATCTGAGCCTGGGAAGCAGAGCAGCCTTCAGAAAGGGAGCTTAGAACTCCTCCTGGTCTGTATATAGGCTCCCCATCTCCAGGGCCTTGCCCCCAGGTGCCCTGGCCCCTCTCTTCCTGGCTTTTCTCTTCCCTGTCCTCACCTTGTCCTCTATGCGGCTCTTGCTCTGATAATGTAAGACTGGCCGGAGGCCATGGCTGTCCACAGGAGCTTGAGGGTCCAGGGAGAAGTTGAGGGCAATGTGAATCGGGGAGAGTTTGTCTCGGAACTCGGACTCATTCTGGGGCAGGGGAAAGGTTTCATAGAGTCAGGGGGACACCGGGGATTTGGTGACCCTGATCCTCAACTTCTCACATCTTTGTCCACTTAGAGCTTTCAAAAATTCAGGTATCCAAACTTGACCATCCTCGTTGCTTGAGACCCTGGCAGCCTGCTTCCCAGCTCCGCTGATAGAGGGTCCCCTTCCTTAGTCCCCCTGAAGTCCCAAGCCTTTCAATGAGATCTCCTAATCTTGGAGGGGCCCCCAGTTCTTTGTGGCCACCCGCCCCAGACTAGTCCATATCCTGCCTGAGGCCATACCCTGAGGTAGATCTTCATCTCTCTGCAATCCTCCCGAGCCCCGTTCTGGATAAGCAGGGTCTGGGTCAGGGTTGCCTGTCTGGAGGCCAGGAACAGTGCTCGCCGAACTCCTCCTTTCTGTTTCTGCCAGTCCAGCTGGAGCTCCACCGTGAAGCCTGCAGCCAGAATGTACATTGAGGAGAATCTGCCTCTCCCTCTCCTTCCTAATCTATTCAGAGAAAAGGCAAGCACCCATGTCCCTAGCCCCTCTATCTTCTGTCCCAGTGCCTGAGAGATTCAGAAGTCTCCTTTACCGATGGAATCAGGAACGTGTTTTCCAGAAGCATTGAGGCAGAAGCTAAGGTTGATGCTGGAGGAAGACAAACAGGAAAGCTGATGTACTCAACTGGAGCAGGCATCCTATCCACCACCTGTCTCTCACACAGACCCAGACTAGGACACCCCCATCTGTCTCTTTCTGAAGACCTGGTCTCCCTGCACACTCCAAGGCAGACTGAAGTGAGTCAGACTGGTCTTTGGAATCTCCTAGGCCCCAGCTCACCAAGCCACAGGGTTCCCCTCCAAGCTGCAGCTGCGCTCCTCTGGGTTGAACATGGCAGGGAAGATGGTGAGGGAGGCACTGGCAGATACGATGGGGCGACCCCTGCCAACGGTGAAGGTGGCATCAGTAGGGAGCTTAGATACCTCTGGAACTTGGGCACAGGAAGCTGAGGTGCAAGCCCCAGGATCCCAGTGTCCTTTGTACACTTTTCCAACATTAGCCCTATTGAGGAATTTCCCAGTTGCTCCTCTTCGCAGGCTGCCCACCCTGGAGTTCATACCTGTATACCACAGCTTTGTCCATGCCAAAGGACCCCACAATCAGATCTGCAAGAAGTCAAGAAACAACCCCTTACAGCAAGCCCCAAATCAGGATCTTTCCTAACACCCTTTTAGTTTCATTGCCCTAGAATGCCAAAGTGAGGGAACATCGCCATTTGGTGGCAGTATTCTAGAACTGCACCCAAGACCTTAGGAAAGTGCAAGGATGGGTTAGGGGCCAGTGACAGAGGACCGACCTCTGCGGTGAACAGGGCCTAGGGCACAACTTACCAGGGTATCCGTTGCCATCCAGGTCTCGGCCCCCTCGAAGGGCAGAGCCAAAGAAGTCTGGAGTGTGGCCAGCTGCCCACAGGGGCAACAGAACCTGGGAAGGCTTAGAGCTCAGCCCCACTGGGCTCCCAGGGAATACAAACACCACTCCCTGCTGGGTCTCCCCACCAAAGGGAGCCCCGATGGCCACATCTGCAAGACACACAACACATACCAGTTAGTAGGCCCAGCATCCAGGAGTCCAAATCTTTACCACCAAACCCCAAGATCCTATTTTACCTGTCATTCCCAGTATTCTAGTTTTTTCAAAGCTTCAAGACCTAGACATTGAGATTAAAGTCTACATATCTCCTTGGGAAGTCATTAGGGGTCTAGGTATCTTACCTTATCTACCCTCTTTCTAAATCCCTTCTGACTCAGGCCCCTGACGCCTCTTCAGTTCCTTGTACTTACCATTGTAGCCATCTTGGTCCAGGTCTCCCAGGGGGGTCAAGGAACTGCCAAATCGGCCAAACTCATCATGGCCAGTGATGCTAAGGGTGGGTGTGGGCTCCATGCCAGCTGGCTGCTGAAGGTAGATGTAGACCCTGCCTACCTCCTGAGGTCGCCCATCAGCTGTCCGCTCCATAAGCAGGGGTGCTCCCACCAGCAAGTCATCCAGCCTGGGGGTAGGAGAAAAAATCTAGGCATCCTGACATTCTGCCTTGCCACCTCTCCTCCCTAAACCTAGTGCCAGGAAATTACAGGCATCCTGGATCACAGGCTCCCTCCCACCCAAGTTAGATGAGCTGAGGTCTTCTGGTCTTATCCCTCAGCTCTCTCCTTGACCCTGATTAAAGAGAATGAAGGCATAAGTGAGGAAAATCCAGGGGAAAAGCCTGAAGGAAAATTCTCCTTGCATTTTTTTTGTCCCATCCCACTCTTCCTTCCTGGGAAGGGCATCATGGTGTGCCTATTCCCACTACTCACCCATCCCCATTGATATCTGTTGCAGCCACTGCATAGCCATAGTAGGAGGCCATCTGGGAAACACAGAAGGGCAGCTCTGGGTCAAAACTAGATGCTTAATCAACAGAGTCCATGACTATTGGGAGGATCAGAGACTTCAGGGAGCCTGAGAAGTTGGGCTGAGATTGTTGGGTCAGAGCTGGGGCTTAGTTGGCAGAGGGCCAAGTTGGGATCAGGATAGGGGTGTCCTCACCTGTTCCCCTGAGAAGTTGTAGAGGGATCGAATATCTGAGCCATTAAGGATGGTGACCTGGTAATGAGGAGATACAATCATTGGTCCTGAACTCCCAGGCCATCCCATGGATAAGGGGCCAATATGTACAGGCTACCCAAGGGCATTTCTTGGAGACACAGACTATTTGTCTCCTAATTCTTTCCTGAGCTTGCCCTCACATTCCCATCTCAATGCCAGTAGCTCCGTCTTACAGCTACTTTATTATTTTTCTCCATATCACCTATCAACTACTGTCAGATTTCATATTTATCTGTCGGTTGTCCAACTCTACCCACTAAAGTGGAAGATCTATGCAGGCAGGAGCTTGATTCTGTCCTTTGCTTTCTTCCCAAAGCCTAAAGTAGTACCTGGCAAGCAGCAGACACTTGGAAATTATTAGCTGCATGACTGCATGCACAATGAGGCCTCAGTCATTCTCCACCCTCCAGCCTTCCCAAACCACAGACATTCACATCTTCCCTATGTACCCCCTGAGTGGCTGACCCTATCACTCCCCAAGTCTTTTGACTCTTTGTGTTCTTCCCCACTCTTTCTGCTGTTACTCTGGTGAGGGCCCTTTCACAGGACTGTTGGAGAGCCTCCTGGCCACTTCCCTGCCTGTCTCAGACCATTCCTTCCTCTCAGCACCCTTCCCCCACTTCAGCAGAATGATTGGCTTCAAGCAGATCCAGGAAGGACACCTCTAGCTTGGAAACCCTTGGGGGTCCCCTGCAGCCACTGCCTGAAGTCTGACTCCTTGGCTGGTCCTCTGAGGCCCTGGATAACCGCCCCAACTGTCTGCTTTGGCTCAACCTTTCCTTAATCTCTTCATCCTCAATCAACCCAGGAGTAGGCTAAACAGGCCTAAACGTTTTTTTTTTTCTCTGGTCTGTTTTTCCCTGCCTTTTGTCATGCTCCCCTCTAGGACACCCTTTCATCTCATCTCTACTCACCCTTCACAGAACCTTCTCTGACCCACCCCTGCCCTGGAAAGGAGGTTATTCCTTCCCCTAAACTGCTATGCCATCTTAACCACTTTTCTGAAATTATTATAATGTAAGAGGAACGATGACTTTGGAATGAGACAGACCTGGCTTCAAATCTCTATCCAGCCACTTACTAGCAGTGTGATCTTAAACAACTTACTTGGTCTCAGAGCCTCAGCTTTCTCATGTGTCAAATGTGCATGGTAGTGTTTACTCCTATTGGCTTGTTGTGAAGAAGAGAAACCATGAGTGGACAGTGCCCTATGCACTAAGGGGCTCATGAGTAGCTGTATCTTAGGTTATAATTCTATGTGTTTTATCTTACATACTTGATCAGAAGCACCTTATAAGATGGGGAATGATGTCTTACTCATCTTCTTATCTTTTACCTTGCCTTAATAAATGTTAATTGAACAATCTCCTAAGGCATTCTTATCTGTATCCTTTTTAAAGCTCTTGTCATGGTCTAATAATAACAGCTACCAGTTGTACACTGCTTAACAGTTCACTAAGTACTTTCACATGCATTATCTCATTTCACTCTTATAAGAGTCTTGTGAGGTCAGAACTATTATTATCCCATTATATTGAGAAGAATGAGGCTCAGAGAGGTTAAGCGGGCTCAACGATTTTACGGAATGAAATAGGGTATGAATAAATAACAGAATGATTCATCTAGAGTAAGTGCTAGAACTTGAGGCCAGGTCTGACCCCAGAGCCTGTGTTCTGATCCCATTTTTGGATCCTTACAAACTGCCATGCATAGTTTTTGGTGATTAGCCATGGGAGGAAAGAAAGGAGGTGGTGGTGGGGGGGTCAGGCAGGGCCTTACATAACCATAGGTGAGGTTCCCTTTGGGCACGCCAGCAATGAAGTCTGCAAAGAGAAGATAAAGTTGTGGACTAAGGGTGGGAAAAGGGGGATCACAAGAACGGTAAGTATCTTAGTTCTCATGACTCCAGGCCCTGGATTTCCATCCACCCCTTCCCTTGGCCCTAGTTTGGGGACTTGCTTACCTTCTGTGTCATCCCCACTGAATTCACCTACAGCCACAGAGTAACCTGGGGGACAGGGTGGGTGGGTATTAGTATTCTTGCTTTGGGAATGCATCTACCCTGACTCATCCTCCAATCCCTCCTCTACCCCTTCTGGGTCTGCATAGTCAGCCTGCATATGACAAGTATGACAGAGGGGCTGCAGATGCCTGAGTGGAAGAAGAGGAGGCAAGAGGGTAGATGAGGACAGGGGCACCTGAGGTTCCACCCTGCAGTTTCCTCCCACTCGCTCACTCACCCAGATAGCTGTCATCATACATGGAACTGGCCTGGCGAGTCTGCAGCTGCCCCTGAACCAAGTTGATTAGGTACTCAGGGTAATAGGATTCTGCAATCTGCTCCTGGGTAGCTGACAGGATCTGGCCTGGGGAAGAGGATGAGGAACAGATGAACAGAATAGGAGGGGGCAGGCAGAGGAGACACCAGAGTAAGGAGGGGTGACTGGGTAGTATTTCAAGACTGGTTCAAGGAAGGGAAGCTTGCGGAGGGTGGTGGAAGAGGACATGTAAGACTCAAGAAAGGAGGCCCTGGCTGGTAGCACAGTGGATAAGGTGCTGGCCTGCGAACCCAAAGGTCTCTGATTCAATTCCCAGCCAGGGCACATAACCAGGTTGCAAGCCAGGTCTCCAACCAGGTCTATGGCTGGAGGCAGGTGAAAGGCAACCATACATTGATTCTTCTTTCCCTCTCTTCCTCTCTCCCTTCCTATCTCTTTGGAAATAATAAATAAAATCTTAAAAAAAAAAAAGACTCAAGAAAGGGAGAGGAGAGAAGGATGGTGAGAAGCCTTATGCCAGGGGCCCAGGAGCCAGCACAGGAGGACCTACCTTGCCAGAAATAGCTCCCAGGTCCACCTAGGACCACACGCCCAGCCTGTGTGTGGAGGAAACAGGTGAGTTTACATCTGGTCCTTATCCCCCTGTGTCTACCACCCACAGTCACTTCCGTCCCAGATCACCCTCTCACCTTGGTGAACTCAGCACTGAAGCCCCCTTGGCAGTAACCCTGTCCTGCTGCCCAGCTGAAATCTGTGAGGGGAGAAGGTGGTGAGGAGGCCTGCATAGATGGGTCACGCAAGAAGAGAGAATGGGGAAGGAGGTGGTAGGGGGAGCCTGAGGAAGGGCTTCCCTGAACCAGATAGGGAGCATAAGACTAATGAGGGGTATGGTTTGTAGGAATGTATACAGAAAAGGCAGACGTCCACTCTTGCCATACCTGAGCGGCAAGGTGCATACTCCAAAATTCGGGTGAAGTTGTCTGTGGAGAGGTAGCAGGTGCCCACGGGATCACTCAGTGGCTCTTTCTCTGTGCGCCAGCTGTATAGTGGAGCACAGGCCTGGGAAGGTCCCAGAGGAGGGAGCTTCAGGTTTAGACCAATGAGAACCCTCCTCCCTCCCTCCAGGCCTGTGCTCCACTATACTGAGCTATGAATACGTATGGCCACCACCTCCCTTAGCCTGCTGGCCCCTCACCAAGATGGAGGAGCCATGGGCTCGAACTGTTGCTCCAAACCACTGTAAGGACTTGTACTCCACAGGTTCCTCTCCCTCTGGTATGGAGAGTGAGGACTCCAGGATCCGAGAGCCTTGGGGAAGTGAGAAAGGGAAGTCATACTGGTAGTGGGCAACTGAGCCCTAGCACAGCCTCACCATCGGGCTGGTGGGTGGGTGCCCAAGCTCTTGCTAGCCTGAAGCCCATGACTCACTGGGAAGGGGAAGGGGCAAGGGTCTTTAGATTCAGCTTTTTGTAGCCTAACACACCCTTCCTCTATGTACACACACACACACACATGGGGTTCTAGAGTTGCTTTCCCCTGGTCCAGCTAGGCTGGGGATGCTTGTAGTGAGGTGAGGATAGGAGGGTAATGGGGAAAAAATGGCTATAACTCTCTGGCTGTGCTTTTCTGTACTTGAGCCTTGTTGCTGAGCACCTTGTTCTTATCTTGATCTTTCTCACATCTCTGGATTTCTGTCCTCTAATGTTTCTCCCTCTCTTTTTCTCTCTGTGCATCTGTCTTTCTCTTTCTAAGTCCTAGCTCTGCCCTCTACGTTCTTTTTCATTCCTCTGATCCTTACCCATCTTTCAGGTTAAAAAAACAAAACAAAACATCATACCCTGGCTGGTGTAGCTCAGTGTATTGAATATTGGCCTATGAACCAAAATGTCTTTGGTTTAATTCTTGGTCAGGCATATGTCGGGGTTATGGGCCATGACCTCAGTTGGGGGCATTCAAGAGGCAACTGGTCCCTGTTTCTCTCACTCTCTTTATCCCTCCCTCCCCTCTCCCTAAAAATAAAATCTTTTTAAAAATTATGCTCTTCATGATCTTATTTTCCCCACCATTGCCTCCATCTTTTTATGCACTCCTCCTTTTGTCCTTTCACCCCAGCCTTTATCTCTGTGGCTGGACAGCTCAAGTTCAGGTCCTTACTCCTCCATTTACTAGCTGCATGACCTTGAACAAGTTACTAAACATCAGTTATAAAATGGTAAAATAGGGGTCCTGGCTGGTGTGGCTCAGTGGATTGAATGCCAGCCTGTGAACCAAAGGGTCACTGGTTCAATTCCCAGTTAGGGCACATGCCTGGGTAGCAGGCCAGGTCCCCAATTGTGGGGCATGTAAGAGGCAACCATACATTGATGTTTCTCTCTCTTTCCTCCTCACTCTCTTCCCCTATCTCTAAAAATAAATAAATTAAATCTTTTTTGAAAATGGTAAAATGGGGATATTACCTCATACAGTTGTTAAAAGGATTTGGTTAACATGTATGAAGTGCTTACAGTAGTGTCGGGCACAGAGCAAGTACTCTCGAAGTGTTAGCTGTTTTCTCTGTCTGACTCCCTCCTTCCATCTCTACAGCTAAACTGGCCCTTCAGCTCTGTGCTAAATCATGTTTCAATCCCCCACAGACCCAGCACAGTGCCTGGCATGCACTATCACTTAGTCAGTGCTTAGCTAAATGAATCAAATAGTCTGTGTGCCTTCCCCTGTCTTTGTCTGTGTTACTGCCCTGGCCTCCCTGAGTTGTGGGTGATTCAGGGGAAATGAGAGCCACATGTTTCTGAATCATGCCCGCCCTCTTTGGGCTGGGCTGGACTGGGAACATGGTGTGAGTGCCACAGGGAGCAACGGCACGGCTGCACAGAGCTGGAGCACCACCAGAGCATCAGAGCGCTGGGAGGGCACATGGCCAAGGAACTGGGAAGGCCCTACCCTTCACTCCGGGCACCACAGGGCTCTCCCCCAAGCTGCAGCCCCACCTCCAACCTCTCCCTGAACTTCCCAGGTCTACTAAGAGGGTTAGTTACCTTGGCTGTCAAACTCAATAGGGGTGCACTGTGCCAGGCTGGTGCCCCAGGGACAGAGGTAGACGGCACCACCCTGTAGCACTCCTGGCTGGCTGGTGTTAGCCTTGGGTGCTCCCACCAGCACACTGACCCTGTGGAGGGGAAAGAGGCAGTTCAAGGTGGCTCCTAGCTCTTCCCCAGTCTCCTAAGGCAGGAAGGACCCAGGCCTCTGGCCCAGGGGCTGACTGGGGGTGGGGTAGATGCCCCCTGGGTTGTATTTATATCTCAGAAGATGCCTCGGATGCCAGAGGCATAGGGCTGGAGTCAGGCGGTCCCCATGTGCCGCTGTCACTAACAACCCATCCCCTCCTCCCACTACTCTCTTTCCTCTCCTACCTCCCCCATTTTTAGAGGTGCCAGAGTCAGTTCTGGAAAGGGAAAGAGGGGCCCGAGGTTCTGGCCTCTGCTTCTCCATCTCTGTATGGACCTGCCAAGATTGGATGTGTAGTCCCTGGAACCCAGGGCCCTCTCACCTAGCTTGTACCCTCTTGTCCCAAGCCAAAGCCTTTCGCTGGGCCGAGACCCAGGCGTCCGGCTGCCCTGTTGCCCAGCCGCCCAGCCCTGGGGCGTGTAGGAGGAAAATGTGAGTCTTGGAAATCAGGCAGTAGAAGTGGAGTGAGGATCTGGAGGATGGAGAAAATAGATCATTCCCCTGGGCCTGCCTTCACCCTGAGCTCTGGTGGGGACACCCCCAGCCTCAGAACCCCTTTCCCATACACCACTCTAGGAGTGTGAATTCAGATCTGCTCTACTGGAGTCTTAGTTCTGAACAGTTTCCTTAGTTTCCCCTGAAATGACAAGGTGAGATGTGTCTTTGCTAAGGGGTCCTGTGTTATAGTTAAGGTCCTGGACAATTTTTCTGTTTTGGGGTTCTGTCTCTACCATTCCTTGGTCCCTTGCCTCTGAGGCTTCCACATAGCAGTCAGCCCTCTTGGATTTCTCCCCTAGGCTATCCCATGAGGACTGCATCTGGCCTCTGGGGCAACTGGGCCTGGCCCTGGGCCGGTGCCCCTGCATGCCTTGGACTCTGTTTTCCTCTCATACCTGCCTCTGGCACTGCTTCCCAGTCTCTCTTCCTCTGCCCCTATGACTGCTTGCTCTCTTGGTTTCAGTTTTTGGGTCCTCTTTTTCTTGATCTCACATCTTGGACTTCATCTCTATTGATTCCTCCTGTCCCCTTTCAGCTTCAGCATTCTCAATAAACACTCCTTCCCTGAAATTAGGATATCTTCTTTAGCCTTTCTTCCTAGAAAAGTGTCCAAGTGGGGGATTATGGTAGAGGTCACAGAGGACTGGGTGGGGATGGGGGGGTGGTCCAAGAGGAATAGGGGATGGAAACAACAGAGGAAACAGCTCCAAGGGACTGAAGAGGAGAGTGAGCTGTGGTCTAGGAGGGCCACAGTATAAGAATGGAGGCGTGAGAAGGCAGGGTCCAGAAGAATAGGAAGGGGGCCCCCGAGGGTGAGAGTTCCTGGAGTGATGGGGGGTGGGGTGCCAGCCTTGGTTACCCTGGGGACAGGAAATGTTTACTGCTTGTGGCTTCCTGTCTGCTTCCAACCTCTCACTCTCGTTTGTCTGCCACCCGCTGGGCCCCACCCTTTTCACTCAAACATTGTTTGTTGGGGGGTGGATGATGGCCAGTTACCAGGTCCAGTAGGTAAGGTTGGTGATGGGGAGAGGTTGCATTGCCCCAGGGCTTGATGAGGAGAGAAGGATGAAACGCTCCCTTAGCAGGGGCAGCCCCAGAAAAATTGTGGTGCAAGGGACAGTGAAAAGAGCACTGGACCAGGAGTCAGCACTGGATGACAGTCAAGTACTGTCAGTGTGGACTTGGGCTATACTCTTTCCCTCTTTCTCTGAGAGAAGAGGGAGAAGATGTTATCTTAAAGTCTCTGGGCGCTCTGATTATCTGTTTCCAGGAGAACACAGGGCGGTGGCTAAGGAACCCAATTCCCACTCCCAATTTTTCCAACACTCTCAGCTCTTGAGGATGGCCAGAGGAAGAAGCCTGGAGTTTGTCTGACAGGGTTGGAGGGAGGGAGAGAGAGAGAGAGAGAGAGAGAGAGAGAGAAAGAGAGAGAGAGAGAGAGGGAGAGAGGGAGAGAGGGAGAGAGAGAAAGAGAGAAAGAGAGAAAGAGAGAGAGAGAGAGGCCTTACAACTTAAAAAGCTTGTAAAGCCCACAATCTCATATGGGACAGGGGCATAAGCACTGTGGCTGGCAGGCAAGGAACACAGTCCCTGATTCAGACATGTCCCGCATCACCCATGGCTTATATCTGAGGGGTCAGTGGCCTTTCTATCCTAGCTTCCCCAACTCAGTGCCAAGTGAAGTGCTTGGTGTTGGACGGCACATCACATAGCTTATCCTTATTCTCTCCCACTTGTAGTTCCTGCTTCCTAGATCCTGGAGCATTTAGGTCCTCTGAGGGGTCCAAGAAGGTAACAATGGAGGGTCCTTGAGCTATTTTCAATTTTTCAGAAGCCAAACGGAAATCGTGCATTTACCTGATAAGGCAGCCTAGGATAATTAAAACCTCAAGTATATTTGCTTTGGGTTGGAATTAGATCAACTCGTGTTGAGAACCTGGTTATCTCATACTGGTCACAAGCTCTGACTGATAGCTATAGATGTCTTCTTGTTCTAACTTGTAGTTGATTTTTAAAAAGGTGAGAAAAAAGAATTAATTTCTTACTAAATGTGATTCTTTCGGATGAACTTCTAAAATATACAGTAGAGTCCAAGGGAAAAAATAATTGCCATAATTTATTTTGAAGCCTCAGAACCCTGAAATTCTAGAGTTGGTTCTTGGAGACACAGGTTGCCGGAGCTGGAAGGCACCTTAAATGGCACCTACTGGTTTAAAGACTTTCTTATAAATGCCTCACTGCTGCCACACAGAGTAAGGAGAGGCCAGTGCGTGGTCCTAACAATCCTCACCTTCTTTTAGAGCAATCTTTTCCCACTATTTTATGTAGAATGTCCTGGTAAGATAGCATTTGAATTAAAAGAAAAAAAAGAAAAAAGAAAATATACTTAAAATTGAAAAAGTTGTTGACTGAGTCCTATGTCCTTATTTTACAGATGGCAAAACCAAGTCCCAGGAAAATGAAGTAACATGTCCAAGGTCACCTAGAATCCTTCTCAACATAAGAACCAGAAGCCAAGAATCCTGATTCCTAGGCCAGTGTTCTAAGAATCTGGCCAAGTTATCCCCTCCTCTCCTCTCTACTACCTCCGCAGCCAAGCTTCTGATTAACCAAGATCCTGTTCAATAGATGGTTACTGTTTGACCCTGTTGGCCTGACAAGGTTGGTGTAGAGAGAAAGAAGCAAATGGACAAGAGCCCGGTTTCTGCAGGTCTTACAGCAGCCCTGGCCAGGCCAGAGGAGGACACCTAGTTCTGGGTTCCCCCGTGTATTCTCAAAGAAAATGCCTGGATAGCTGGGGAAGGAGGATTGCCTCTACCTAGGACAACTAAGTACCAGATGGCAAAAAGAACTAGGCTAAGGCAGGCATACCCTAGGCCAAGTCACTGACCTTCTCCAAGCCTTGGATTCTCTACCCATAAAATAATGGGTTGCCCTTAAATGGCCCCTAGAAGAAAAAATCCTAGTTCTAAACTTCTATGACTCCTGAAACTTCAATAAATATATAAAATGGAGCAATAATGCTTCCTCTGCCTAATGTGAGGATTTCTGTAATGACCCAATGGAAAAATTTATATGAAAGTGCTAAGGAATGTGAGGGACTATTATTACTGTCATTGCTATAAGCAAATATTAAAAGCAACTAAGGAACGGAGGGTAAATCTAGAGAAAGGACTAGGTGGTGTTTGGGGAGGAGAGAAGCAGAGACAGAAGATACCTATATCATAAAAATCATACCTTCTATGTACTGATCACCCTCTAGATGCCTTTTATATATATTATCTTACTTTGCCCTGGCCAGTGTGGTTGGAATGTCATCCGGTAGGTTGACTGAAGGGTCTCAGGTTCTATTTCTGGTCTGGGCACATACACAGGTTGTGGGTTCAATCCCCACGCCAAAGGAAACTGGATGTTTCTCTCTCCCTCCCCCTTCCTCTCCCTCTAAAAGCAATGAAAACATGTCCTCAGGTGAGGATAACACACACACACACACACTAATATAATTTTCTTGTATGTATAAGAACAGCCTCATAAGTTAGGTATCTGATTTTCATAAAAACACTAGGCTCTAAGAGCTGGGCCCCAGGTCACACAAAGAACAAGTAAGTGGCAGGGCCAGGGTGCAAACGCAGTTCTGCCTAATTGCTTGGCCCCTGCCTACCACGCAAACTCTCTTTGCTCACCTTGCCCTTTGATGTTTTGGTGCCCAGAGTGAGAAGGGGTGCAGGCTCAAGAACACTGAGGCCTTCCCTCTCCAGAGATGGCACCTGGTGAGGGGCTGTGTGTGTCCCCTGTTAATAGGAAGGGGTTGAAGGCCCAGCTGTGGTGGAAGGGCAGTCACTTGGGGAGGTGAAATGTTCAGAGTCCTCCTCTAAGAGTATATTGTAGAGAGAAAATGAGAGGGGGAGGAGTGCAAGCTAGACACCTGGGTTCTCTTGGAAGGAGAGGTGAGGAGGGGAGAGGGATGAAAATTCAGGGTCCTGTTTTAGAAGAGAGCCTTAGGGACTGCGGGATCAGGCCTGGGGCCAGACAGACACCTAGGGAACCAGAAGTGTATGAAAGTCCAGATGTTTCAGAGGAGTGTTTTAAAGCAAGATGACACTCTTGTTAGCAGTAGAGTGGAGTAAGAAGGTTACACAGAGATGGGGAATCTCAGCCTCTCCCTCCTTCCCTTCCTCTCTTTTGCTCCATTAGGGTTGTGGCAAGCAGTTTGAGGGGGCCTTGGGGAGGCCAGACCTAGCAGAGGTTCCAAGCCAGGGTGATGCAATGGGGTTTGGGCAAGAGGCCAGGGGGGTGGGGTGAGGGTTGGGTGGGGATCTTGAATAGCCCCAAACCAACAGCTAGTGCCTATCTTTCTCTTTTCTCATTCTCAAGTCCTCAAGACAATGGAGAAATTTAAATCCCCTCCACCCCCATTGAATAAGCTAGATTAACCCTTTTCTCCAAAAATGAAAGAAAATGAGTAGAGATCAGTTAACTGCATCAGGTGTAAAAGTAGCTTACCTCTGACAGATGTCCTATCAAACCTTGAGATATTAGTGATTGGAGTGGTGGTGGTAGGGAGCAGTGGGACACTCAGAGCTCAGAGAGGTAGGAGAAAGAGGATTATTGAGGAGGATCAGGAATCTGGCATCTGGGAGTCCCTGTCTCAGTCCAGGAGCAGTTACTTTCCCTTTACTTCCAACCCCCGACATTTAAATAACACCCCCAGTTCTAATGCTGCCTCAGTTCCAACTTCGGCTTCCCCATGCCTGTGGGCTCCCCCTTTTCCAGGCACTCAGGGCCAGATCTTATCGTCACCCTGCTGAGATGGGAATGAGGATCCTCCTTTGAGCCTTCCCGTCTCTGATGTCCTGTGTTTTGGTGCCACTGGGCCCAGTAAGCCCGCGCCTCCCCAGCTTCCGACCCCAGCCCCAGAATTCCAGGTCTCAGTTCAGCTCCAGCCCACAAGCTACAGGAAACCAGCTTTTCTCTTCCTCCCCAGAGCTAGAGGAAGAGGGAAACCGCCCACCCCCCTTCGTGCGCGCACACACACCCCTCCCGACACATCCGAGCACCCGCCCTTGGCTGAGCCCACCCCCAACCCCGGCGCCTTAGTGCCAGGGTCCCGGGACTCTCCCCAAGTTCCCGGATCCCGTCATCTGAACAGAGATTGCGGGTGGACGGCGGAGTAAGAGACCAAGAAGAAAGGGAAGGGAGTCGCTGCTCCCTCCCGGGTCTTTCCCAGTCTGAGCTGAAGGGGGAGGGGAGGATGAGGCTGGCCCCCATTTAACCTCTGGGCCCCGCGGTCTCCGACTCGCTTCTTACTACGTACACACAGTTCATTCTGCTTCGACCAGTTGTCTCTCCTCACAATGGGCCTCGGGGACCTGAGGTCTCCGGGTGCTCCAAAGAGCCCTTCCCGGCCTCCGAGACCCCTCTTCACCCGCATCCACCTCAGTCCCGGCAGCTCACAAATCTTAGCCGGAGACCCTCCACTCTCCATTCACGCGCTCTCCTCGCCCTTGGCCCCGAGACCCTGCGCAGACTTCTCCAGGTTCCAGCTTCGTGTCCTCTCCCCACCCCACACATGTGTCCCCACTGATTTCTCTCAAACGCCAGGCCCCCTCCACGCCTGCCACTGTCTCCTTGCTCCTGCGCGGGCCCCCAACTCCAGCCCTAGTCCTTCCAAACTCCGCCTCTCAAACTCAAGCCTGGTCCCCTCCAGACTTCAGCCGCGCCCCCACTCCCAGGCGTCCCCACTACCCCCTCCATCCCGCCGCCAACTCTCCTCACGCACCCGTCTGTTCCCGGCCGGTAAAACTCCACCGAGAAACCGAAGAAGGAGCCCGGGGGCCCAGAGAGCACCGCTGGGGCCTCCGAGTCTAAGTTGAAGCCCCCGACCCTGGGTGTCGGCAGCAGCAGCAGCAGCAGCAGCAGCAGCAGCAGCAACGGCAGCAGCGGGGGTCGGCGCCGGGGGCCCCAGCGTGGCTGCTCGGCGTGGAGAGGGGACCCTGGAGCCCGGCTCCCCATAACGCCTGCTCTTCCCTGTCCTGGGGCCACCGACCCGGAGCCGCTTCCTAAACCTCCCAGAGGCGAATGACTCAACGCGGGGAGGAGTTTGCCAAACTCCGGGCTGAGCCCTGCCCCCGCCTGCCGGGGGGTGGGCGGGGGGGCATTCCTGGGTCCTCCGAACGCGGAGCCCCCGCCCCCCACCCCAAAGTGGCGTGTGGGTGGGGGGTGCTGCACCTTTCCACTCCTCTCTCCCAGCCCCAGCTGGAGGCCGGTAGTTTGTACTGGGTCAGACTGGGCGGGTTTGGGCTCTTCCCCCCTCCTCTCACTGCTTCCCCCTCCTTCCTTCCCCCTCCTTTCCAGATGTACAACGTAAACGCTCGGAAAAGGAGTCGGAAAAAGGGAGCCGAGAATTTCCTAATGAGGAAAGGAATCACCTCTGGAGGTCGGAGGAGCCTGTGTATGTGTGTGAGGTCTCCCTCACTTTTTCAAGGGAGGAGACTTTTGGGTCTAGAGACAGTAGGCATCTGTGGCATCTGGCCAACTGGGATTCCCCCTTGCCTTCCGGGGCCACTGGGTGCCTCCTGGATCCCTGCCAGCTGGATTTGGAACTCTGGAGTTAAAACCCAGGCGTTTGGGGTCACTCACCAGGAGGATTCTGCTCCAGGTCACCCCCTTCTTGGTTGAGTGTATGGAAACCTCTGTTGAGCTCCTTCCTAGAATCTGGCAATTGACCAAGAGCCTGGGAATGACAGGGAGGATGGTGCTTTAGCCCCTCAGTGTCGTCTTCTTTTTTTTCTTTTTTCTTTTCAGTGTCTTCTTAATCAAACAGAAATGATTCCTATAAACCTGGAGAATTGTAGCATGGGGTGGAGTGGTGCTGTTGTTGGTATCTTGCAAAAGGGACCACCCATTCTCCCCAGGTCCTCTGGTGATGTAGAGGAAGGAACTCTATAGCAAGGGAAGGCAGTGAGCCCCTGCCCACCCCTTCCTCCAACCCTGGCTCTGAGTAATAAGATCACCTCTCAGGATTCTAGTTTTTACTTTAGTCTGAGGGAGGCAGACCTAGGGGACTAGCTTGTCTCCTAACATCCTCTTCTTTCCAGTTCCCTTCTTGTCTTTTTCCTCCAGGACTCCTTTCCTTCCAGAATAATAATTCCCTAAATCAAACCCTACTTCCTCTATTCCCCAGTCCTCTGCCCCACTCTGGCCTCAGGGATTCAGAATAAAAGTATCCAGAATCAGTGCTTTTTCTCTTGTTATGAGTTTCCTTCTGCTACTCTATTTTCTGTCCTAAATCACCCAGCAACCCCCCACCCACCCCGCCCACCCCAGTCAGCTGCAGCCCAAGGGAGAAGCCAGCTGGTCAGACTGAGATGATGTTGGCTCCCAACCTACACACATCTGCAAGTCCTGACCCTTTCTTTTATTTCTTTCTTTCTTTTCTTTTAAGATTTTAGTTATTATTTTTCAGAGAGAGGGGAAGGGAGAGAGGCAAAGAGAGAGAGAGACATCAATGTATGGTTGTCTTTCACCTGCCTCCCTCCAGCCACGGACCTGGCTGGAGACCTGGCTTGCAACCTGGTTATCTTGCCCTGTCTGGGAATCGAACCAGAGACCTTTGGGTTGACAGGCTGACCCTTTCTTAGATGAGAAACTCAAGCGATCTCTTCTGGGTCAGGATCTTAAGCACAGCACTGCCACAAGGTAACCTCTAGGTGAGAACTACTCCAGCCAAGGACTGAGAACCAACCCCCTTTGGGAGGAGAAGGTCTGTGGCCCGACTGCAGTATAAACCAGGAAAGCACAGGTGTGTGAACCCAGCTGTCCTTTTTCAGTCCAGGCACAAGTTCTTAGATTTTCCCAGGATTTGGGAGCTTGGGGTGGAGGGTGGAGGGGTACAGGGAGGGAGGTGTGTGACTCAGCTCCTCCCAGGAGCCTTGGTGGGGGACAGGGACATAGCGTCCTACTCCAGTTCTCTTCTCCCCTCCCCCTCCCTCCCCCGTGCTTGGCCAACTCAAACAGGCCCCCTCCCTGTCCATTCCCTGCTTCTGTTTACACCGGGAGCCCCTTAGTCATTCCCTGGCTGGCTTTTCTACTCTCTCCAATATCCTTCTTCTCTTGGCTCTCTGTGCCCTTATAAGTCCTCTCCCAACACCTCCTACTTTTCCTCTCACCATGTCTGTTCCAGGTTGGGTCTGAAGTTGGGGTTCTCTCCTAGTTGGAGCTGCTTCAGCACTGTACTCCAGGTCTAGAAAGGTCAACCAGGAGGGAATTATAGAGGCCTTCAGCCCAGCCCTCTTCTGAAGAAGAGGAAATGGGAGTAAAGAGTTGAAGTGACTTGCCCAAGGTCACATGGCTAGCCAGTTAGTGGTGAGTTTAGAACCTAAGTGTTTTGACTCTAAACCCAATGCTTTCTTCTCTCAGCCCATTGACCTCAAAATGCTCATCTCCTCTCAGCCCACTGACCTCAAAATACTCATCTCCTCTCAGCTTTTTCTGTCTTGTGTACCTCTCAACTTGTCTCTAACCCAGACTGTGTGTCTGCAAGTCTCTGTTTTCTCTCTCAGATATGACCTCTCTGTCCCTTCATCTGTCAGTAGAAATGATTTGCTGTGATGACAGACTATTATTAATCATGGCCTGCTTGACAGAGGAGTAAAAGCGGTGAAGGGCAAGGGCGGGACACTCACCAGGCTCCTGCTGTTACCAGCTTACCTACCAGAAGACTGGAGCTTTAGAATCAGAAGAGTTAATTTCCATAGAGATGGGCAAGATAGAGGTGCAAATTCTAAAGTCAGGAGCCTTGCTGAGTTTTAGCAGGGTGGGAAAAGGGTGGGGGAGTACTGATAATAGTTTATTTATCATGTGCTATATTCCTGGCCCTGGGCTAACATTTAGCCTGCCTTTATTCCATTTAATCTTCCCAACCACCCAGCACTAAATGTACAGTGGTCCTAATTTTACTGTGAGGAAACTGAGGCCCAGAGAGTGAAGTGACTAAGCCAAGACCAACAGAAATAAAGGGCCAGAGTGGAATCCAAATTCAATCCCAGCTGATTCCAAAGACTGTTTGCTTTTTCCACTGTACTGCTAGTTTGGTCCTCTAAATTGGGCTGCGTTTCTATGGGGGAAGGTTCTGGAGCCGGGATCTTTAACCTAGGTTCATTGTTCCCAGAGCAGAGTGGAGGGAAGATTTGGTGCACCATCTACTAATCCTCCGAAACTGGAAGTTTTCGTGTGTATGTATGTGATTTCTCTGGGGTGAGACTTGATTGCTTCTTTTGGGTTCTCAAATGCCTGGAAATTCAGAGAGCACTGAGGCTAACTGTCCTGATTTCAGGTTGTCTTAAGTCCTGTTCAGCCTGTAAAAAGCCTGGTTGGGGCTTTATTTGAGTAAATAATAAAGCCCTGGTTGGGGCTTTATTCGCTAGCACACACAAATAGGGTGGAGGTGTGCTGAGATCATATTAATTCTCCCCCTTTCTGCAAGCTGCCTTAGACCCCAGGCTGGTGGCTTCTGCCCAGCATGGCCTCTCTTGCTTACTCCAGGGGATTATAAAAATATAATGTCAGTGTGATATGATGCAAAAAAAGAGCTTGCTGGACCAAAGAACTGGAGGAGCTTGCAGGCTGGTAGCTCTTGGCTTTGGATCTAGAGTCCCTCTCCTGACCTCGGTAGAGTGATCATTAGGAAGAGGGAAGGAAGGAGAGATACTAAACAAGATTATCGAGCTACAAGTGGATCTCTGAATGGAAAACAGGAGCCTAGTTATCCCAGGAGTCTAGATCCAGAGCCAACTAAAGTTGGGGCATTGCTCTGTGTGCGTGTGTCTAAGAGACAGTGGAAAGTACAAGAGTAGGTTATCTGAACTCTGGGACTCTGTCACTGCCCTGACTCAAGATCTTGGCCTAGGGAAGCTGATGGCTTCATCATTTGTGAGTCACCATGCACTACCAACACTTCTGTCTGGCCTGGGAGAACCCCGCCCCCCATGTCCCAAACCTAAAATAAACCCAAACTCCCCTCCCCGTTCCATTCCCAGTTTGCTCAGATTGTGGGAGAGATGCTAGGGTGATAGGATCAGACCTCGGGAGTAAGATACTTGGGTTCACTTGGTGCTCCAGGACTCTGAATCTAGGGATAGAGACTGTGATCATGTATCTCTGTAAGGACCAAATTGGAAGATTTTCCAGGCTGGGCTAGGCTGAGGAGGGACAGAAGGACAGCAGTTAGGGGAAGGGCATGGACTGGAGAGGAGCAGGGCTAAGGGGACACTGGAGTGAAAAAAATGTAAGACCTAGGGGTCCAAAACAAGCAGATCAAGAGAACAAACTTCTCCTATCATAGCTAAGTGCTTTCTCTTTTAAATCCTCTTCAGTTTTTCTGTTTTTTTCCTCCCAGCAACAGAATTCTACATGAAAATGTAACAATCCCAGATAGGAAGTTAAAAGGCAAATACGACTCTCTGGGTTTTCCTAAACACTGACCTCATTTGAATTGCTCATCCACCCCCCCTCCCCCATTACTTTCTGTTCTTTTTCTTCCATTTGTTATCATGTACCTACCTTTGGAGAGGAAAGGAGTGAGTGCCCCAAGCTTCTGGGCTCAAGGACTTGGAAGCTGGAGGAGAGATTCTTCCGGGGTGGGAGCTGTAGGTGGGAGCATCAGTTTCCTGGGATGGCCTTCACAGATGTAAGCACATCTGGAGCCCATCAGGGAGGGACCTGGAGCATCAGGATTCTCAATACACAATCTGATTGAGGCTGTGAGGCACTGAAGATGAGCCAGGAGTTCCCTCCCACCCCTACAAGTTTACTTACCATTTCTCATTCTCTCTTGGGAAGGATTACCAATCCCAGACAGGAAGTTAGGGCATTGGAAGGGCCAGGAGGGGGGTAAGAGGGCCAAGGATTGCACCCAAATCCAGACACATTTTTACTAACTTCATCTTTCTGGCTCGATAGAGGTGAAGGAGTCTCTGATCAGTTAGGAATCAGTGTGTGTGTATGTTCAGCAAAACTGTGCCATTTGTCCTTAACATAATATATTTGTTAATAATATGGCCCTGGCTGGTGGCACAGTGGATAAGGTGCCGGCCTGTGAACCCAAAGGTCGCTGGTTCGATTCCCTAGCCAGGGCACATAGCCAGGTTGCAAGCCAGGTCTCCAGCCAGATCCATAGCTGGAGGCAGGTGAAAGGCAACCATACATTGATGTCTCTCTCCCTCTCTGCCTCTCTCTCTTCCCCTCTCTCTGAAAAATAATAAATAAAATCATATATCTATATCTATACCTATATAGATATATATATATATAGATTTGTTAATAATAGCATCAGGTTGGGGATGGGCATCAGTATGTACCTCTCCTTGCTTTTCATGAAAAGGCATAAGTCCTCTTCATGAGTTCTCTTGAGTTCTCTGGCCCTCTAACACTTCTCACCCCTCCACCTACAAATACACATACTCCTTCCTTGGCTGCAATTTCCTCCTTGTCCATCATCATCCTGTAATGAGCACATTTATTTTCCAGGAATCATATACAGGGCTAAGAATAGATCCATCCACTTGCCCTTCCCCTCAGGGAGATTTAACATTTTGGGGTGCTGAATAGGGGGTAAATGGGTGTACAGTAATCCCTGCAAGGATCCAAGTGTCCCCAACAGTCAGCTCTTCAGAGTTAAATGGAAAGTCTCTGGGGCTGAGATTCAGGCTCAGTGATGTGGAGGGAGCACTCCTGAGGAGCAGAGCTCTCTCTTCCACAGCTATAGCTTGAGGAAGAAACTGAGCCTTAAAAGATTCTTGAACAACTCCTGGACTCCAAGGTTATGACTTAATGAGTTGAGATAATATAATAGGAGTTAGTGTTGTATAAAACTTACAAGTGATTTATTTCTGGGTCTAAATTACACAAATTGGCCTTCCCACCTCACCTCAACACAAATTGAACAGCTATGCCCTTACCCTCTCTGGCCTCAACCCTGGATTGGACTTCAAAGCCTCAGGGGAGAAGCCAAAGGGAGGAGCTTCCTGACCTTTTGGTTTATAGCCTTTTTGATAGCCATTCAGCAGCTCCAGGCTAGAGACCTTTCTGTCCCAGTCTCTCTGATGTAGGCTTGGCTTGACGGTAGGAGCTGACAGCATTGTAGGGCTAACGCCTTCAGGTGTCTGAGATGGAGGAGGGATGTGTGATAGAGATTGGCCTAGGAAGTTTGGGGTTTGGGTAGAGGGGAGTGGCTCAGGGAGGGAAAGGTGGGATGAGCTGTAAGCTTTTACTTCCGGGAGGTCAACCCTTCCTTCAGGCCACACCCTCACACCCAGCCTGCATTGTCTGGCCACACCCCCCCAGTTGGCTGGGAAGAGATCTCACCCCCCAATCCCAAACAGATTGCTTACAGATGTTCTTGGAAAGGGGTGGGGGTTGAAAGGAGAAAGGGAAGATAGAGGGTGTAGGGAAGACAAACTAAAGGAATAAGGGAGAGAGTCATGGTAAGGAGAGAGGAAAAATTGTGTCAGGTAGGCAAGCCTGTGAAGATGAGGAAGAGTGAGAGGAAAACAGTAGGAAAGGGAATGAAGAAATGAAAATGAAGGTCTTACTTCCTCTGTAATGTGCCCTACTCAATGCAGGCAAATTAACCTTAGACCAAGACTCTGATGATATTATTTCTTAGCTCAAAACCTTTCATGGCTCCAATCTTTAATCCAGTAAAAATCTGTCTATTCCAAAGTGCCTAGAACCACGGCAAGGCACAGTGCCATTGACCCAATTCAGCATACATTTTTGAGTGCTAACTACATGTAAGTCTTAGTGTAAATCTCCTTTGCTGGGGGCAAAGGAAAAAGGAGAAGGAGAGGGAATTGGGATAGGATGGAGACATAGATAAGATCAAAGAGATGGATAGAGAGAGGCCTCAGAAAGACAGAAGAGGCAGAGTGACCAGGGAGGGAGAGGAGGGAGTGATGAGTGGAAAGTCAAAGAGAAGCGGGGTGGGGGAAGCAGGAAGAAGGGCCTTGGAAAAATGGTAGAAGAGTGGGAAGCAGAAAGGAAAGAAGAAGGAAATAAAAGGCGGGAGTAAATGGAGAGGAATGTAGAGAAATAGAGAGAGGAAGGAGTGTGGGGTCATGGAGAGTAGGAGATGGATAGAAATGGAGGGATAATCTTTTCTTCCTGCTGAGCTGGAAACTGCCTGCTGGCCAATGAGAGGCAGTTAAGAGTGGGCAGGAAGCCCACCTAGTCTGCTCCCTACCCTCTTCCTATTTAAGACCCAGTTTTCTATGTCTTTGGCCATTTGTGTGTGTGTGGGGTCCTTGAATGTCTCTTCCTACTGATTTCCTGCCTTCCCTACATTCACATCTTGTGTATAGATCTCTTGAGTCAACTTCCTCTTCACTCATCACACTGCAGGCCAATCTCCCTTGTTCTCTTTTGTAGGTTTTTTTCCTCTGTAGTGGATGGACAAGGATGAAACAGACTGGAGGTGTTTCCAGCTCTGGTTTACACTCTATCAGTGACACCCCTCCTCCACCAAACTGGTCCAGGGCTGAGATGTTTGTGTCAGAAGTCCCTTTGGCCTCTTTCCTGCTCCCGAATCCCTGGGGTGGTAGTATTTGAGGGTGGGAGGAGGGGTAAGGTCCGAGGTGGAAAGTCTGACGCTGAGTCCAGGCCCCCGGCCCCTCTCAGACTGGCTGAGCTCATCTCTCCAAGCAACCACAGCTGGACATTTTCCATGTGATCACCTCAGGGAGGAAGGCTGGGTTCCAGAAACTCAGACAGAACTGACTGACTTTCATAATGAGCAGGCTTGAGGATGGAGCACCCTCAGGTGCTGCCATCCCACTTCTGAGGCCTCCGCAGAGAAAGCCCTGAGGGAGGAGCAAGGGTAGAGGAGACACAAGCCTGGAGAAAAGCCAAAGCTGAAATAGATTTTGGGCCCAAGTTGGCCCAGGTTTCTCTATCCCTGTACATGAATGTTCAACATTTGTGCTGGCCATGCTGGGAAAAGATACTCTGTGATGTGAATATTTATGTGAAGTGAAAATGTGTGTGTGTGTGTGTGTGGTCTGAACATCTGAACATGCTTCTGTCTGTGTGCATGTATGCATGGGTGGGGACATCTGTGTCCGGAGTGGTCAGTAGGTCAAAGCTGGGTGTGCCTGTGCGCAAGGGTGTGATGACCTGATTGCCTTGTTCTCTTCCCAGTGTATCGGGAGAGGAGACAGCTATCTGGGGAATGAGGGTCTTACCACCTTATCCCTTCTCCAACCACAGATAACTGGAGGGCTGGGAAAAGCAAGCCACAGGACAGAAAAGGAAGGGTCACTATTCTCCCCAGAAGAAATTAGGGCAAGGGGCTTCCTGGACTAGCCGAAGTAAGTCACCTCCCTAGGAGTAGATTTAAGGGGCTGTTGGGAGAGTAGCCTGCGGCTCCCATCAAGAAGGCTGCTGAGCTGGAAGCATTAGAGGGTGTCCATTGTGGGTCTCTGCACCCCTTTCATCCTTCTCCCCCAGGCTTTGAGATGTTGGTACAGACTGGAGGAGGTTGGTGGGGAGTGTTAGGAGGGAAGGCAGGGAAGCGGGTGAGCAGGAAGCACTTGATTGTTTGTTCCCTCTCTTTCCTGAGTCCTTTGTGGCAGCAGACTGGTTTCCTTCCTCCCTGTGACACCTTGGCCCTCAGCTCATTTCCACTCTTATGGCCCTTAGCACAGCTCTTAGTCTCACAGAAGAGTTTTCCCAAGCTAGGATTTTTTGGGAAAGGGGGACTCCTAGATGAATGGGAATAGGGGCTGAGGAAATGAGATGTCAATGTGCTCCCCAACCCATTTAGGGTGAGTAGCCCAGTCCTGAATGAATTATAGAGGCACTCAGCAAATGGGAAGCACTGAACAAAGCAGCGAGCCAGGTGTTTGGTCACCTGGGGACTGCCTCTCCTTCCGCCTGGGATGTGGAGAGAGCAGGCTAGAGAGATACCTTACTCCAACTCTAGCCTCACTTCCCTCTCTGTGTCCCTACTTGGCTGTCCTTGCCTCAGTCTGCCCCTGCCCCCACCTCCCACCTCCCACCTCCATCCACTGCCCTACAAGTCAAGGAATGTAAGTTTTCTCTCACTCTCTCATTGATTAGTCATGGGCACCCCGATCCCCAAGGGAACCGTTACTCACCCTTGGCTTCCCCCTCACTGGCAGTTGTCTCCCCAGAACTGGCTGAATTCCTGTGGGAGGAGCTCACAGCTTTGAATGTGGGTGAGGAGGTAGTGGGGGTTGTCGGTGGTGGACAGCCTCCCAGAGACAGCCAAAGCAGGAGTCTCTCCCTCTCCCCAATACACACACATACACAAGGAGGCCATATTCTTGGCTGTAGCAACTTTAATGGTCACAGAAGTTTAGGCAAAAGGTGGGTTTGGCGTAGAGGAGTGAGTGCTGTTACTGTGTGGAAAAGGGACCCAAAACAACTAAACATCTAGTCTCTTCACTGGTGCTGGCTTTGGGGCCAGGATAAGGGCCTGGGGCCCGCTCTTTGGACTTGGCTGAGTGCCCAGGCCTGGCCTCTGTCTCATAGAATCAGACAGGGTCCTTTCCCAATAAGGAGCCTCGAAACTCTGGGTCGGCTCCCCTGCTGCCCCCACTCTCTCTCCCCTGTAACAGCTCCTCTGCCCTAAAATGGCCACATTTTCCTTCCCTTCCTTCTCTCTTCCTCTACACCTAGGTTTGGGCCCCAAGGGAGACAAGGGGGCTGGGTAAGGGTAAGACTGCACAGGGTCCAGATGGGCAGGTTTGGAGAAGGGTAATGGGATCTCAGGGAGAGAGGAGACTAAGGATATATGATCTAAGTATGTACATATAGGCACAACTTCCTGGAGTTAGCATCTTTCCCATAATAATAATAGCTTATGCTATTATTACACATATCATGTAATATATACTATTATACATATTATTACACATATTATAATACATTCTATGTATTCTAAGAGATTTACATGTATTAACTCATTTACTTGACACTGCTACTCTATGAGGGAGGTATTGTTGACCTGTCTGGTAAGATGAGGAAACCGAGGCACAGAGACTTGGTTAAGTAACTTGTCCAGGGTAAGTGGAAAAGATGGATTAAAACTCAAGCCATTTAGCTTCACTTAAGGATGAATCAACCTACTCACTTTGACTATGGCGTACTTGAGACTCACTGCCAGAATCATAAGGAATGCCCAAGTGACTTATGGGGTGGTGATGCTCACAGAAGCTGCCAGTCAAATATGACCCACTATGGACCCTTGGGTGTTTGCATGGATTCAGACTAAACACTCCCATGGAGCTATGGACCCATGTTTAAAAAAAAAAAAGCAGAAAAAATTTAAAACAAATTTATTGTTGAGTGACATGCAAATGAAATGTAGGTTAACACAGAAGCCACATGAGTGTGACTGGTAGGGAAGGGTTGGTGATGCAGGAAGAGGCTGAAATAAGAGTTAGGGAGGAGTTGGGAAAGCGAGGAAAAAAACCACAGGGGGTTGTGTGGAGGGACTTCTTGGCCCCTTTTCCAACCTTTTCTTATGTTCCAGGCAATTAAAAATCCTGATTTATTCTACCCTGTGAGGGGGAGAAAGGAAGAAGGATTTGAGACTCCTTCCAGGCCTGTAGCAGACATGGACCCCCTGGGATGGATCCAGGTACTTGATATGGAAATTCCAGCTTGAGCAAGACTCTGCCCTTTTCTGGATCTCAATTTTGTCCTTCCTAAACCAAAGTAATTGAACTAGATGATCCCTGAGGTTCCATCTCCAACACATTTAGGTTCCTATGTAGGAACTCAGTAGGGAAAACCAGTATGGGGGCTGGAGTCCTTGTGCAGGGCCAGGACTAAACAAACACTTGGTAACTAGGATGAGCTCAGGGTTCTGGGAGAAAGGCTGCAGGCAGTGATGGGAAGTAAGCAAGGCCAAGCAAGGTCCAACCCCAGAGAAATGAATGGCTTGACTCATTCATTCATTCCATTGATTCTTCAGAAATGAAAAGCTAGAAACCTGACCTTCCCACTCAGGGAGACTATAATGAGATTATGAACTCTAGATGTCTAGCAAGGTCAAACCCTCAGGTCCCTCCCCAATTTTTGAGGTATCATGAGAAAAATGAGCATTTGAATATATGTTCCAGTGTCACCTGACAAGTACCGGGTACCAATCCAATCATTTTACATACTTAACTTCAATAATCCTACGAGTCAGCATTTTATTTATCTTTCACATCGATGTACCTATTTAATCTTCATAACAACCCTCTAATATTAATAAGGCCATTTGCTTGATAAGAAATCTTAAAAAAAAAAAAAAAACCCAAACAAACAAACAAGAAAAGGGCAAATTATATTTCTCTCTTTTCTTTTTAAGATTGCAAAAATTCATTATTTTTAGAAAGAAGGGCAGGGAAGGGGGAAGAAAGGGAGAGAAACATCAGTGTATGGTTGCCTTTCATCTGCCTCCAGCTACAGAGCTGGCTGGAGACCTGGCTTGCAACCTGGTTATGTGCCTTGACTGGAAAAGCAACCAGTGACTTTTGGGTTCGCAGGCAGGTGCCTATCCACTGAGCCACCAGCCAGGGCTGGAAATTAGATTTCTTTTTTTTTTTTTTTTTAATTTTATTGTTGTTGTATTACATCCATCCTTTTTTTGCTCCCCTCTGTCCCCCTCCCCACCCACCCTTTCCCCCCAAAGTCAATCCCACC